>PVIR01002169.1:5000-48660 GCA_004026965.1 Petromus typicus
CTAATTTTTTATACTTTCTTTCTGTATTATGACATTCTTGTTGGCTACCATCATGATATCCATGTTAGTTTATTAAGTAGGTTAGAAGTCATCCTGTTCTCCTCTTCCCTTTTTATTACCTATGTGAAAGTCAGTGTAAACCCGTGAAAGCAGAGAGTACATGGAAAGACATTAAGGCATTCTGGTCTCCCTACTAAACACTGGACTTGGGATATGTAATTAAGCAGAATTAGTCTGAGGGCAAAACTTGTGAAGGTCATATCACTTTTCCTCCAGCTCCTAACTTTTCTCTTTTTCTAACTTCACTCTTGGATCTTTCACTTGACCTTATGCCCAGTTTTTTCCTATCAGAGGAAACCCGATTTGAGAGGCAAAAAGAATATAGAGGAAAGTGCAAGGTTTTGGTATCAGAAAACATGTATTTTCATCATTATTCTGCCACTGTGAATTTGCTTTTATCCCACACCAATCATTTAAATCCTGAGCCATGGTTTTTTCATTTATAAATTCAGGTCAGTGATGTCTAATGGAACATTGTTAGAAGATGTAATGATAGGAAACTATTTATATAATTCATATATTTAGGTTATTAACTTACCAAAATCTAGACATGAATATTTAATGTATTGCTCCTTACAGGAATGTGTAAATAATCTCAGAGCTTTTGTGTACGCTGTTGCCTCTGCTGAAATTACTTCTACCCTTTACTCTCAGAATTGTGACTCTAAAAGATTGGTTAGAATTCTCTTGTTAGTGACTCCCATAGCATTTATGTTTTTTCTTAGTACTAAAGATTGAAGCAAGAGGTACTCTACCACTGAGATACATCTCCAGCCCTTTTTGTTTTTATTTTATTTTCAGACAGTATCTCACTAAGTTGCCAGGCTGGCCTTCAATTTATACTCCTGTCTAATCCCCTCCAGTAGGTAGGATTACAGATGCGGCCACTGCACCCAACTTTAGGTTTCCATTTTGTCTTGACCAGCGGTTGTAATATCCACCTACCTGTTACATCTCCCACTACAGTAACTGGAGTATTTTAAGAGCAGAAACTTTGAGGACATATATCTTAAGAGGTCTAGGTAAAATATAGGATACCCAATAGAAAACTAACACAAAAGGAAGGTAAGGGAAAGATGATTAAAACAAGTGCCAACAAAAATAAGAACATAAAACAGACTTTCAAATGTGCTGTGGAGGTTAAAGACAGAAAAAATCATATATTCTTAGGCAATCCACTTCATAAAAGAAGTGGTATTGAAGATAGGCCCTGAAGAATGAGAATAATTTGATAGGTATAAACTGGCAACACAGCACTCCACATAAAGAGAACAGCGTGGTCAAGGGCACAAAACAGGGAAAGAGCAGGATGTCTTTAGAGAATAGAAAGTATACTTATTGGCAGTAGTTAGAGTACACATGGGGAAGTTGTGAGAGGCAAAGCTGGAAAGGTAACAGGAGCTTACTCTGAATTCAGAGATGAGGAAGTTTACAGAGTTCACACTCTTGTTTGGCCTATGTCAACTTCTTCCCCTAAGGGCTGCGAATGAGCCCTTCCTTATTTCTCCTAATACACTCAGGCCATGGCCTCTTTTCTTCCATTGGAAATTGGCATGCATTATGAGCCTTCCCTGGGACCATACTTTACTATTGACTCTTCCCTCTACTACCAGTTTACATTTACTGAGTCTTCTGACTTGGTAACCCTGATTCTGTCCCTCAAATAATCAAGATCAATCATGTAGGGATGCGCCTATTTTGAATTTGATTTTTCAAAACAGTTACATGAGGGCTGGTGATTTAGCTCAGTGATTCTGGCATGTGCCTGGCAAGTGCAAGGTCCTCAGTTTGATCTGTGGTAACCACATATCACAATGCCACCTGTAAGCCCAGCACTGATAACTACGTACTACAGTGTCACATGTGGTGACTCACGCCTGTGATCCCAGCACTTGGGAGGCAGAAACAGAAGGATTTCTGTGAGGTCCAGGCTTGCCTGGGCTATACAGTGAGTGCAGGGCCAGCCTGAACTACAAAGTGACACCCTGTCTCAGAAAAAAAAACAAAATCAGATACATCATTTGGCACATAATCCACACATGACAAACTAAAGGAGCAGATAAAGTGAAACAGGTAACTTGCCAACTAGGTCTCTTAGACAATAGTACAGTGGGGGAGGAACAGGGTGGTAGGCAGCAAGTTTTGCGAGACAGAAGAAGCACTGTTAACTAGCAGTCCCTTTTCCCCTGGTAATCCACGAAGACCTTTAATAACTTTGTGTTATCTGGCCCTACTCAATTCTGATCAAAGTGGACTGTTTAGCAGTCATCTTGCCTTCTTAATCTTTTTTTTTTTTTTTTGTAGCAGAAATTGAACTCAGGGTTTTGTGCTTGCCAGGCAGGCACTGTGTCACTGAGCTATATCCCTGGCTCAATTGCCTTCTTAATCTTGGACTAATACTTGCTGTCATGCTGACATATAAAGTCTGACCACTGCTCTGTTGATACATGACTGTATACTATGTGCTTTCCTGATGTGCCAGCAGTTTTCTCATTCCAAAGAGTCTAGTTCTCTAAACTGTCTGGCTGGCCAACTCTGCACTGTGGAGCCATGTCCTATGGTGCCATATTGGAATAATGGTAATAACAGCACTGATACAGAGCAACGCGGTATGTACTTATTCCTTTAACTTTATCAATTTGACTGCTAATAACCTTAGACATCATTCTTTAGCCAGGCTTGGTGATGCAGCACATTTGTAATTCTAGCTATTCAGGAGGCTGAGGAATGAGCATCACAGGTTCAAGGCTAGACTGGACAACTCAGTGAAATCCTGTCTCAAAATAAAATAAAAAGGGCTGCGATATAGCTCTGTGATAGAGAACTTGTCCATGTTTGATACAATAAATAAGTAACTAAATAATCTTTCTTGGGCTGGGGAATTAGCTCAGCCATTCTGGTGCCTGCCTTGCAAGCATAAGGTCCTAGTTCAATCCCCGGTAACCACATACAACAATGCCAGGCATGGTGGCTCATACCTGTAATCCCAGTACTCAGGAGGCAAAGGAAGGAGGATTGCTGAGTTCGACGCTGAGTTCAGGACCAACTCGAACTAAAAAGCAAGAACCGTTACAAATAAATAAATAAATAATCACTCTTAATTAGTGCACGTTTGCAATAATCATTTTGGGGAGTTGGTACATGTGCATAATATAGCTTGCCTCTTTTTTTAATATTCTAGCTCCCTTTTCTCTTTTTTTATTTTTCTTGATACTGTTAACCTTAATGATGTTTGTAGTATATAATGTTCACATTCATTGACATTATTAGCACCTTGTACATGATGCATTTCACTTTACCTATAAATTATTCTTATAGGCAAGTTAGTTTCTTTACCCCCTGGACTCACCTCTCCTAGCCCTTTAATAATACGCACCAACACTAACATTTCTGTTTGTCCAAACATGAGTATCTAAGACATGAAAAAGGTGAGGTTACTAGGTGGCATCATGAGCCTCAATCTTCAGCCCTACCTACATATAGACACATGCCCTGTCTCCCTGGGAGTAGAGTTTATTTCTCTCTACCCCTTGTCTTCAAGGTTGGCCAAATGACTTGCTTTAGAGAATGATATCTGAATGAAAGCACCAGTGTGACAAGTTCAAGCCTAGGCCGTAATCAGCTGGCACGTTTCTACTTGTTCCATTGTACTTCTGCCACCATCATGAAAACATGTCCAAGAGAAAGTTATCCCATTGGTCCAAGGAGCTAGAGAACATACAGACAACAGAGCCACTCAACCCAATACATAGTTTGAGTAAGATAGGATATTCTAAGTTGGCAGGGCCCAAGAAGGAATACAGAATTGAACCCAACCTAGATGAACACAACCTTAGCGAAGAAGCAGATGCACAAGATCTCCTTGCCCACCTCATCTGTCCCACGTCACCACTGCTGACCAGCTCGAGGTAGTCACCTGCCCATGGGCAATAAGCAAATGAGTTGAGCCAAAAAGATCTTCTTGAGGAACTGTATTTGTAGATTACAATAAAAAGGGATACAACTTTCTAAACTTGGAAATTGGGGTGTCACTAACAACCAAAAAGAAAACAGAATAGATGTTTACAGAGTTCAAGAAGAGAGAGAAAGAGAGAGAAGATCAAGAGAGTAGATTCAGTTCTCTGAGGCTTCTCAGCGCCAGCACATATGAATCCTGGCTAAGCTACACCTCTTGTGTCTACAAAGTTGCCTACGCTATCATCAAAGCTCTGACTTACTTTCCCACTCAACATGTACACTTGCACACACACTGAGTTTTGTTTTTAGCAAACATAAATGGGTTTTGGTCCTTGAAATTGAAGAACTGACTAAGATATTTTCCATAATGGAAGAAAAGACAGCCTACCAGGTGAATAATTAGTATTTCCTCACATGATGGAAAACTAAACTCAGTGTGAAGGTAGGATGTACTACTTTTTTTTTTTCTGTATAACAAACCATCTTGATATTTAGGGGCATAGAACAAAATATTTTGTTTAACTCACAATTGGGTGATTGAGATGGTGCTTCTGGCCTTGGCTGGCAAAGCTGAGGCTAAGTATTCTAGGCTGACTTCATTTCTATGTCTGGCAATTGTGAAGCTGGTTTTCTCAGAAAATCTCAATAGAAAGGACTCATCTCTGCAACATGAGGTCTTTCGTTCACCAATAGCCTAGTGCAGGCTTCTTCACGTGGTAGTTTGAAGACTCCTCAAAGAACAGCAGAGGTCAAGCCCCATTTAAGAAACTCATGTTAGCTGAATGTATTGCCAGCTACTCAGAAGGTTGAGAAAGAAGAATCACAGGTTTAGGATAAACCTGGGCAACTTACTGAGACTGTGTCTCAAGATAAGAATTTTCAAAGGCTGGTGATGTGGGAATGTAGTTCAATGATAAAGTACGCCTGAGTCTGATCCTCAACACTGCAAAGCAAAAACAAGTAAAAGTTCATTTGAAGTGTCTGTTCACATTATAATTACTTCTGTCTTGATTAGCCACAGACTCAAAGTGGCTGAGAATAGTACGGGCTCAAGTATGAGGGAAAGTTAACATGTTGGAAGCTATAGCTGGAAAAATATACCACAGACTACAATGGACTGGAGGAGGTCAAAGAATACTGCTCAAGAAGGATTCATGAGCAAAGACCAAAATCCAGCACCAGGGAAGTGAATATTTTTGCTCTCATTTGGTTCTGAAGTACTGGGGATTGAACCTAGGGCCTCAATACTAAGCTACAGGGTCTCCCTAAACTGCTAATTATTTAGGCTGGGCTCAAACTCAAAGACCTCCTATTTCAGACTCCCAGAGTGCTGGTATTACAAGCATGTACTACTGCACTCAACAGGTAGTGGTATTTTTTTTTTTTTTGAGACAGGGTTTTGCTCTTGCTCTTATAGTTCAGGCTGGCTCTGAACTCACTATGTATCCCAGGCAAGCCTCGAATTCACAGCAATCCTCCTCCTTCTGCCTCCCAGTGCTGGAATTACAGGCATGAGGTACTACACCTAGCATTGTGGTGTATGGTACTGATTGCTGATGCATGTGAGTTACCATGGCCAGCACTGTGGTATGTGGTTGCCAAGGATCAAACTTGGAACCTTGTACTTGTGAGGCACGCACCAGAACCACTGAGCTAAATCCCCAGTGCCAGGAGTGTTGTGGTTTTTTTTGGTTTTTTTTGTTTGTTTGTTTTTTTGCGACAGGGTCTCACTTTGTAGTTCAGGCTAGCCCTGAGCTTAGCCTCAAACTCACAGTAATCTTCCTGCCTGTGCCTCCCGAGTGCTGGGATTACAGGTGTGAGCCACCACATCCCGCACTGTGGTATGTGGTGTTGATTGCGGCAGGTGTGAGTCTCCATGCTCAGTATTGTTGTATGTGGTTACCAGGGATTGAACAGGCCTTCACACTTGCAAGACAGGCGGGAGAACCCCTGAGCTAAATCCCCCAGCCCTGGGTCAAAGAAAACTTCCAGTTTGCTATAACTTTACCTTATACCCCTTTGGAGAAGTGCAAAATTTTATCTCAAAATCCATGGTTCTAAAGTCTTGGTCTAAATAGTTATAAAATATACAAGAATTAGCTATAGCCTTTTTCCCTCATAATCTTCTTCTCATTTAGAAATATATGATTACAGGCAGGTAACTCATGCCCACCAGCAATCAGTACCACACACCACAGTGCCAGGCGTGGTGGCTCACACCTGTAATCCCAGCACTCAGGAGGCTGAGGCAGGAGGATTGCTGAGTTCGAGGCTGAGTTCAAGACCAGCCTGAACTATAAAGCAAGACCTTATCTCAAAAAAAAAAAAAAAAAAAAAAAAAAAAAAAAAAAAAAAAAAAAAAAAAACTAAAGAGGAAGAAGAAGAAGAAGAAGAAACATATGATTACAGGAGAATTAACAGGAAGAAAGATGAAGAGAATGAAAATAAAGGTTTTCCTGAATATGACCCACATGACAAATTCTCTTATATTTGATAGCAGAAACAATTACAGGAGGAAGAATTATTCCACTTTAGCCAGGCATGGTGACTGGTACACGCCTGTAATCTTAGCACCTGGGAGACAGGTAGAAGAATCACCATGAGTTTGAGACCAACCTGGGCTAGACTTCAAGACCATTCTGAACTCTATAATGAGGCCCTGTCTCAAAAAAATTTTTTTCATGAAAAGGATGCCAGAAAAGGTACTCAGCCTTAACTGAAATTGAAATGGGACTTTCGTTTGTTTTTTGAGACAAAGTCTCCCTGAGTACTACAGGCAGAACTTGAACTCGCTATTTAACCCAGGCAGTATTTGAGCTACAATCAGGAAGATCATGGCCTTGAGCTTGCAATCCTCCTGCCTCAGCCTCCCAAGTGGTAGAATTACAGGCATCTACTTCTTTTTTCCTTTAAACTTCCTAACCACATATTGGTGAATCATAAGTTAAAAGTGATCACACTGTTCCCTTTCCTGAACACATATTATAGTCGGGGGTGCATACTGGTTACTGATATAAGACTAGCAGTCTAGAAATTTCCAGTGTCTGAAGTAATACTGGCTGTGCTGTCCATGGAATGTGCAAAGAATCTAGACATCGATACTACATGAAAGCCAGTCCTGTTCAATAGGCTGAAGTATCACATTATCCCATCCACAAAAAGAGAGAGTCAGGAGAGGAAAGTCACACAAACTTTTTGCACACATTCTAATTTACAAACAGGAGTTATTTCCCCTTTAACCAGGTTCCTCTTATTCTGTTGCCTAACTTCAAACCAATGATTGTGACATCACCTTCATTTACCAGCAGTCAGGTGCAAACTACAAAGGGGAGAATTTCCATTATCAGCATGTAGGAGCAAAGACATGAAGAAAAGAAGTTAAGGTACATTTAAAAATGTAGTGTTCCAGAAGCTGAGATAGGAGGATCACAAGATTGGGGCCAGCCTGGACTACATAGTGAGAACTTGTCTCAAACAAATGAGAGAAAGAGGGAAGGAAGGAAATACAAATAAAAAAATGTACCTGAAACTTTCCAGAAATAAAAGGATTTGGAGACTGTTTGTGAAAGGAGAAAAAAAAATAGAAGTCTGAGACTGTATTATCATAAGTTCAAGCTCAGCCTGGGCAACTTGGAAAGATCCTATCTCTAAATAAAAAAGGACTAAGGATGTAGCTCAGTGTGAATGCCCTGGGTTCAAATATCAATACTGCAATGACAGAGCAATAGACAGAGAGAGAGAGAGACAGACAGACAGACAGACAGACACAGACAGAAACAGAAAGAGCACAAATTCTATTCTCCATAAGTTAAGGATTTCAAGTTGTGCTAATCGCTTTCAAAATATTTAAATAACCTAAGCCTTTAAAAATTGTTAGATTAATAAGTTTACTTACACATAACCAAAAACTAATGTAATACATTTCATTATCAGCAAGGAAATATACCAGTCCAAGCAAAATGGTCAAATGTAAGGAAGGCTGAGGCCAGGGGATAGAAGTAGCAGCAGGAGGGCAAGACATGCTCAGTTCTCAACCAAGGCAGTGACTGCCAAAACTAGCAGTCAGATGAAGAGGATGAGTGAGGGACAGAGCCAGCCAATTATATCAAAGCCATGTCTCCAGTCTTTAAACTACACTTTATATTTTAGACCAATTTAAGATTCACAGGAAAACTGAGCAGAAAGTACCAAGATTTCCCATACATCTCCTGCCTTCATACTGTCATTGCCTCCCCCAGTTTCAACATTTCACCCCATGGTGATGTATCTGCTACAATCAATAAAAGTACACAGACACATCATCAGCCAAAGTCCATAGTTTCCACCAGGGTTGCTCTTGACAGGGAACATCCCATAGGTTCAGACAAATATATAATGACACGTATCCACAATGATAGTATCATACAGAGTATACAGTGACTGATGATTTTTTTTGTTTACTGTCTCCACAGTTTTGTTTCTTTCAAAAAATTGCTTAAGTAGAATTGTGTAGTAGTTAGCTTTTTAGATTGGTTTCTTTCACTTAGCAATATGCATGTAAGTTTCTTCCATGTCTTTCACTATTTGATAGCTGATTTAATTTTAAACTGAATAATGTTTCATTGTATAGATGTATAATGGTTTATTAAGCTATTCACCTACTGAAGGATATTGTCACTTTTTCTAAGTTTTGGAATTATGAATAAAGCTTCTATAGCCATTGTGCATGTATTTGTTAGGACATGTTTTCAACTCATTCAGGTAAATATCATGGAGTGTAATTACCTGGGTAAGAGTATGCTTAGTTTTGTAAGAAACCACCAACCAGTCTTCCAGAATGGCAGTTTTTTATCCTCATTCGCAATGAATGAGAGTCTTGCAACCTTTCTGGTGTTTGATCTTTCTGCAGTGTTTAACCTGTGAATCTCTAACACTGAGTGACTGATGACAAATATAAAGACCTAGGTTTTGTATGCAGTAGTGAAAACTGAGGTCATGAGACAATGGAGTACAGAAAGTATGATACAATGGCTCTCTGAAAAGAGGCACAATGTTTTTCAATTATATGTATATGTGTGTGTGTGTGTGTGTGTGTGTGTGTGTGTGTATATATTTATATTACATGTCTGTAATGTCTTTGGAAGAGAATGTATTGATCAGTTATAGGTCAGCCTAAAATCTGAGTTCTTTTTAAATACAAGTGATACACATGTATATCTCACCACGCAATGATCAATGTCATGCATCTGGGTGACCTTCCATCAAGTTACCCTGATTCTTGTCCATACTGTCTTCATCTTCACTACTGCGGTTGAGTTCTACAACCTGGAGAGCTTTTTCTACTCCTTTAATTAGTAACATTAAACCTGTATCTCCCTTCACAGAGCAGAAATGCCCCCAGATAAATGTGATCCTAGTAAAATGTTTCAAAAAGTAGTTTCCCATTAAAAAGACAATAAACATACTTCAATCAAAAACCAACACTTCTCTTTCCTTTCATGTATGTATGCATATATATATGTATGCATATATATAGAATTGAACTCAAGGCCTTGCATATATGAAGCAAGCACATTACTACTGTCTTAGTTACTTTTCTCATTGCTGAGACAAAATACTCAACACCCAAAATGAACGGGGAAATGTTTATTTAGCTCAGTCTGTAGAAGTTTCAGACTATAACCAGCTGGCTCCAAGGCAGGGAGGCATGGTGGAAGTCAACCAGAAGTCGGTAAAGCAAGCAAGCAAACCAACAACTTCCTTCTGTCTTTTTTATATTCTATCTAGGCTACCTGTTTTAGGGCAGGAGCCAAACCAATCAGTGAACTAATTTAGTCATCACACCCTTAATCCCAGCCTCACACATTCTAGATCCTATCAACTCAGATAAAGCCCCACCAAACACTGAGTTACTTGCCCCAGCCCTTTTCTTTTCTTCCTTTCTTTCTTTCTTTTTTTTTTTTTTTTTTTTTTTTGACACAGGGTCTCACTTTGTAGTTCAGGCTGGCCTTGAACTCACTTTGTAGCCCAGGCTAGCCTCAAACTCCAAATCCTCCCGCCTCTGCCTCCTGAGTGCTGGGATTACAGGCCTGATCCACCACACTTGGCACTGTGGTATGTGGTTACTGGGGACGAACTCAGAACCTTGCACTTGCAACACAGACACCAGAACCACTGAGCTAAATCCCTGGCCCATCATTTTATTTTTTTTGTGATAGCATCTTTCTTAGTGGCCCAGGCTGGTTTCAAATTTGTGATCCTTCTGCCTGAGCCTCTGAGCAGCTGGGATTACAAGTGTGTGCCACCACGATCAGCTTCTATGCCTTGGATCTCTGAAAAGAGGCACAATATTTTTCTATTATATGTGTATATATAGCTTCCTTAGTGCTGGGATTACAGAAATGTACCAACATGATCAGCTCCCAGAGGTTTTAAAAGGCTCACTTTTGCACAAGGACTTTTCAAGTCTCTATTGTTGTCGCTGGCTAATATCTCATTGCTTATGCAAGTCACAAGGTCTAAGTCCAAGATGAACATGGGAGGCCCAACAAAAGGATATTACTGTTAGAATGCATAAAGCAAGAGACACTTATCTAGCAGTCACTCATCCATCCAACCATTCAGTCATTATTTCTAGAACACTCAGGACCTAGGGAGATAATACTCAGGATAAGATTCTTGGAATGAAGGAGCCTACCTTGGTACAGTTAGGTGGGGCAGAGAAGAGGGTGGCACAAATCTGCATCTTTAACCATTAGCTTAGCTCTCAACCTTTATCTACCAATATCTTAAGTGAACGACTTGGTTCTTAGCAGGGATCTAAGGTGGGGGAGGATAGCACACTAACAACTCATGTATATGCTTCTTTTACCTCATTATTTTCCCATAGTTTCATCAAACGCTGCCCGCAGCCCAGTGGTTCACAACGTAGGTCCCTGCAATCAGCAGCACCTGGGAACTCATTAGCAAAGCAAATCCTCAGGCCTCACCCAGGAAACAACAAATTGCGGAGTTGGGTTTCAAAAAATCCTCTAAGCAGTTCCAAGGAAGTCTGCCACATCCTCGCCCTGTTCTGACTGCAGCGCTGTGTAAAGTGATACGATTTTAGGCAGTCACATTTAAATTATTCACACACATGTGAGTGGATTCTCCAATTTGCAAGAGTAAGAAAGGGGCTCCCAACTTGGCTATTTTAACCAAATAAATTTTAACTTCTGTCTTAAATTCGTTTTGATTAGCAGAGGCAAATCACTTCATATATCTGCTTAACTCATCCATGAAATAACAAAGTACCTGTGCTCTCCAGCACTACCTTTCTGTGCTGTGCTTTCCAAATCCACACCAATTTATTTCCAAGTCATCAGAATAGCAAGGAGGGATTATGGAAAGGCTAGCTTCCCAAATAGGTAAGACTAGAAAAGAAAGTGCTACGTAGCAGGCAAATAGAAGAAGATCAAGAATTGTCGCCAGAAAAACAAAAGAACACCAGCAAGAGATCCTCTAGGAAAATTCAGACTCTGTGCTCATCTAAATTGTGTATGTTAACAAAGAACTGGTAAAATAGGAGAAAGAAGTGAAACAACCACAGACCCTCCATGGAACGAAGCTTTCCTACTGTACCAGTCAGAAATCATCACAGGGCGCTTAAGGCGACTCAAACTACTTTAATTTTATGTAGCAAGGACCTTAGTGCCTCGGGGTTTCTTTGGCAGAAACAGACATGACACTCAAACTGCATTTTGCCCTTTTCTTAAAGATAGGTTTTGGTAAATTTCGAAATTACCTACATGGGGCTTGAATTTGCAATCCTCCTGCCTCAGCCTCCTAATGTGCTGGAATTACCTGCATGTGCCAAAGTGGTTGGCTAGAACAGTACTTTCACAAGTATTACATCAGTTAAGTCTCCCATTAGCCCATCTACTTCAATGACAGTGACATTTTCCCTATTTTAAAAAGAAATGAGTTATTCAAGGTCACGAAGATTAAGTGCTAAATAGCAGGGTCAAGATCAGAGCAAGGTCCTTATAGTTCCAGGGAAGCGTTTCTTGTATTGCTTACTTTGCCATCAGATCTGGGGTGGTGGTCCAGTATTCCATCTTCTTCCTCTTCGTCCACCTTCCTTCCTAATTTTCTTGCACTTACACTCTCTCAGGCTGCTGTAAAAGGGCACAAAGTGTGATGTCAGAGACTGAAATTCTAGTACCTCACTTCTGTTTTCTAGGCCCCAGCAGGGCCCTTGCTACTTCTAAATGTGTCATTGGTCATCTGAAAAGTGTACCTATTGGTTGTTTCAGACTGCAGCTGTGGCTTAAAAGGTGAGAAAGAGAAAGCAAATGGGAGTAATTCCCAAACGGTATAGTTCCAAGATAGTCTAAATATGTAAGTATACAGCTGAGACAGGCAAAGCTAGACTTTTCCATTTAGGACCTTCCCCTGTCCTTTCCTGGTCTCTTAGAGGGCACTTAGACGTGTGATTCTTTAACATCCAAGTAATATTTTGGCTTTTCAGTTTTGTTTTGGTGAAAGGAATGAATGTAGGGGCACACTACTGTTGAAAGAACTATCAGGTGAATATATTTAAACACCTTCCCTCTACTTCTAGTCCTATTTATTCTTAAATAACAGAACGGTGATTCCCCATCATGCTGCTGAAGAAACAATTTGCTGTCCTGTTAGAATCTGAGCCGGAAGTGTGTGGAAGTTCAAACATGCTAAGGGCCTTTTTTTTTTAAAAGGATCAATGTGGTAGGATTGGTGACTTCTTTTTTTACTGACTGGAAATCAAGAAAGTCCTTCCTCTGGTCATTTATTCAATTAATGCCTTCCAGTTTTTATAGGTAAGACAGCCTAGGTCCCTTCTTAATGTGTGCCTATATCCCTGCTTACTGCTTTTCCTCTTCTAGGAAATTCAGAAATGACTCACTGGCTTTTCTATCTTAAAACAAGCCTGATGTTTATCAGTAGTTATCAAGTCCAACATCTCTACAAGTAGGCTTCACCTGGAATCTGATGCTTACTTAAGAGTGTAATAAAATATGCTTCGAGAGCAAGAGTGATTAAAGTGTATAAACAGACACAAGTGAGGTGGTATCGACTATGGGGAAAATAGGGATGACATTCCAAAACAATGAGAGATTTGGGAAACATGGAAAGAAATGAAACAGGGAATACTAAAATGATTTTTGCGTCTAGGGTAGGTTTGCCTGTGTGGTGCTAGAGATTGAACCCAGGGCCTTTTCACTAAGCTACATCCTACCTCCGGGGATTTAAAAAAATGTTTTCCTAAAATTTTGTGACAGAGTAAACTGCTAAACTGACCAAGTTAGACAAACATCACAGCAATCCTCCTGCCTCTGCCTCCCGAGTGCTGGGATAACAGGCGTGAGCCACCACCACGCCGGCATTGTAGTAATGTGGTACTGATTGCTGCTGGGTGCTGGGTGTGCTCCACATTCAGTACTGTATGTGGTTGCCGAGGGATCGAACCCGGGTCTTTACAGTTGCAAGCAAGGTGCCAGAACCACTCAGATAAATCCCCGGCCCTAGGAAACTTGTTTTTTAAAACTGGGACTTCCTATGGGCTAGCCCTGAATTCGGGCGACTCTTCTGCCTCAGCTTCCCAGTGCTGGAACTATTCTTTCACTCTAGCTATGAAATATTTTTTCTGCATACAATAGTATGTCTGTGACTGTGTATATACATAAACTGACACACACAGTCCTAAGTAGTTTTGCAAACTCTCACTGCGAATCTTGGTCCAAAATTTGAAAGCTCCTAGAACACAGGACTCAAAACAATCCTGGCAAAGTCAACTCAAGGTTACGCGACAACCCTTCCCCTCCTACCCTGCTCCTGTCCAAACCAGTTAGTTAACGCAGGGAGCGGAAATGGCCTGCGGGGGAGGGGAGAGCACCCAGCGCGGAGCTGGGGGCGCGTCAGGACAGGGAGGTGCCAGGCGCTTTCGGCCTGGTTGGCTAACAGAGGCTGATTTTAAGTATTTTCCTCAAATAATAAACCGAAAAACTTCCGCTTCACTCGTCCCTGAAAAGCTGATTGAGGTGAGGGATTCGCCTTGCTCCCCGAGGGGGTCCCACATGGCGCAGCCCCGCGGAGATTTGCCCCTTTACGGACCGGCAAAGCGCGGAGGTGGGCGGAGCGTGGGAAGCGCGGGAAGGTCGGCCGGGTCGGCCCACACAGCCACTCACGTTGTGCTCTGCACAGCCCACCGGAGGGAACAGGCAGTTCAGCAATTTGGGGTTTTTCCGCGGGCGCGGGTCGATGTGTGTTCTTTTGTGGGCCGGTGGTGCTCGCAGCCAACAGACAGCGCCCGCCTCCACACCAGCACAGCCGCAGGCTGGCGGGGAAGTCTGCTTTCGAGCCTCTCACGTGATGTGCCTCTCGGCCACCGCCTCCGCCGCGCCCAGGCCCCGCCCCCATGACGTCCCACCGCCCTGCGACCGTCTAGGCGCTCGGCCTCTTTCCGCGCTTCTTAATTGGCCGGCCCTGCAGACAGCGCCCCCCCTCGCCACGCCCCGGAGCCGTGATTCGGCGGGGGGCGGGGCCTGGCCCCGAGGGGCGGGGCGAGGAGGCTCGGCGTGGGTAAAGGGGCTGCCTAGAGCGCGGTCGGAGCTCTGCACGGACGCTTGCTGCCTCGCCCTTGGATTCAGCCGCCTGTCCCTCCTTTGCCCTGCGCGGTCACCCGGGAAACCGGCCACGAGACCCAGCAGACCTGAAGCTGATTTCATGGCATCCGCGAAGAAAGCAGTTTTGGGGCCGTTGGTGGGGGCAGTGGACCAGGGTACCAGTTCGACACGCTTTTTGGTGAGCTCGGGGTGACTTCTGAGTAGGCTCTGAGCCGGGGTGGGAGCTCGGGGACTGAGGACCGGGAAGCTGTTGCGTTCCTGTCTCGCGCCTCTTCTGACCCTGGGCGCCGGTTGCCGGTCAAAGAGGGGAGGCCAAAGAGGGACCCGACACGCTCGGGCTGCCCTGCCTGGGCCCGGGGATCTCAGCCTCCTAGGACCCCGGCCGCAGAGCTGAGCAGTCTCAACCTCGGTGATGGAGCTAGGTCACGTACTCATGTGGGTACTCTTCACAGGAGAGAGCTGGGCTCTCCGAGCATCGGCGCACAGGGGCCCGCGGGCGACAGGGGACAGGTGGTCACAATGACCGCCACCGCGGTCTTCTCCTGGAGCATTTGGCCTGCGAGGCACCGGACGACCTTGGATGGAGGGAAAGCTGTGTCATGGCTGTGGTGCCTCAACACAGCGTTGGTTTGAGCGGCAGAACGAAGTGTTTGCACGATGATGCGTTGTCATCCTCTCCCACAGAAACTGCAGAGGGTCGAAAACGAAGGGGATGGCAGAGGAGATTAGGAGACAGCCTCGCTGCAACTGCTCTTGCCACGCAATTCCGAAGGCTCGAAAATTTGAGTTCTGATACTGTGCTCGTTACAAATATTGTTCTTTCTGTGATTCGCAGCATAATGTAGCTGAAAATTGTTTTCTTTTTCTTAACTGTGCGTGTATGACGGTAGAGTTTTACCATAAGACAGTGCTATTTAAGTAACTGTTGATAAGTTTTGTGCATTTAGGACACTTGCTCTTAAAGTGATCCAGCACTGAATTAAGGGTGATAATTTAAAAATATTTAAATGAACATTTCCTGGCAAATGTCTGTTCTTTCTTTCTAAGGGCTTTGCACTACCCTGGCAAAGTAATGTAATAGTTAAGTGACTTTTTTTTTTTAAAACAGGTCTCACTTTGTAGTTCAGGCTGGCTCTGAACTTACTATGTAACCCAGGCAAGCCTCGGAACTCACCGCAATCCTCATTCCTCTGCCTCCCGAGAGCTGGGATTACATGCATGAGCCATCACGCCCGCGATTTTTTGTTGTTGGTGGTGGTGGTGGTGATGGTGTGTTGTCATCCTCTCCCACAAAAACTGTGGAGGGTCAAAAATGAAGGAGATGGCAGAGGAAACTAGGAGACAGCCACACTGCACTGCTCTTGTCATGATACTTCCAGGTTTCCACTAGAGAGTGAACCCAGGGTCCTGCACATGCTAGACAAGCACTTTACCACTGAGCTATGTTTCCCAGGCTGGCCTGGGACTTACATCCTCCTGCCTCAGCCACACCTGGCCTAGTTAGTGATTTAGGTCCCACTTGACTTCCTTATGTCAAATTATTTTACCCATATTATCAGATAGGAACATTTTGGAACTGGGGATTAAACCCAGGACCTTCCAACTAAGCTACATTTCCAACCCTTTTTAAAATTTTTATTTTTTAGGGTTTTTTTTAGTTTTTTGAGACAGGGTCATGCGTTATAGTTCAGGCTGGCCCTGAACTCACCATGTAGCCCCCGGCAAGCCTGGAACTCAGATCAATCCTCCTGCCTCTGCCTCCTGAGTACTGGGATTACAAGTGTGAACGACCACACCCATTGTTGTGGTATGTGGTACCAGAGATCAAACTTAGGACTTTGTGCTTGCCAGGTAGACGCTGGAACCACTGAACCAAATCTCTGACCTTAAAATTTTTATTTTGAGACAGGTTCTCACTAAGTTGCCCAGTCTGGTCTCAAATTTGCGGTCCTTCTACCTCAGCCTTCCAGAGTGGTGGAATTACAGGGATGTGCCACCACACACAGTTTCCAGGTTTCCACTGTTTATCTTTTTTTTTTAAGGTTTTTTGAGACAGGGTCTCACTTTGTGGTTCAGGCTGGCCCTGAGCTTAGCCTCCAACTCACATCACAGCAATCCTCCTGCCTCTGCCTCCCTAGTGCTAGGATGACAGGCATGAGCCACCACGCCCGGCACTGTGGTATGTGGTACTGGTTGCTGCTGGGGTGAGTCTCCACGCCCAGTATTGTTATGTGGTAACGGGGGGTTGAACCTGGGCCCTTGTGCTTGGAAGACAGGCACCGGAACCACTGAGCTATATCCCCGGCCCTCTACTATTTATCTTTTGATTAATCAGGGCAGGAGTCATTTTATTTTATATTCATATAAATGTTTATGAAGTAACCCTGAATCACAAGAAAGTCTGCTTAACTGAATTTTTATTTGTTTGTTTGTTTTTGGTACCATGAATTGAATTCAGGACCTTGTGCTATGCTGTGCTACTGAGCTACATTAGCAGCCCAACTGGATTTGATTGATAAATAAAATATACACTCGTTATTACCATGTTCCAAATTTAAGAAAGACCATTAAGACTAATGCCAACTAAATGTGGGTTGATTGTTATAGCATATTCAAGAATTGCCCATACAAACTCCTGCAGAGGCCAGCCAGGTAGGAGGGAGTGAGCAGACTTGGGAGCATTACAAGCCAGAGGGCAGTCGGTATCTGCTAAACAGGAGTGCAAGCTGCCAGATTTTAACATTCTTTTATTTTATTTTATTTTTTTAGACAGGATCTTGCCATGTGGTTCAGACCAACCTTTAACTCAGTAGGTAGCCTAGGCTGCCTTTGAACTCAAGTTGTCCTCCTACCTCAGCCTCCCAAGTGTTGGGATTATAGTGTGCAATCACACCCGGTACATCTTCATGCTCTTTAAGGAAAACTGATAATCTATAGAGGTTTTAGTGAAATAATAACTTCACTTCTTTATATCAAATTATTTTATGTGTTTTATCAGGTAAAAACATTTTGATACTGTAGATTAAACCCAGGACCTTTCAACTGAGCTACATTTCCAGCCCTTTTTAAAAGGGCTTTTCAGTAAAAAGTTAGAAAATTTTTAAGTTAATGCCAAAGCACTGTGGAGGCCAAACCAAGCATGGCAATTGTTATCAAATTTAGATAGCCTTTGTGTCCTCTGAAAGTGGGTATAATCTTTCATAACTTCATTGGCTTCCTCTTTAGCTGCCAACCTAAACATGCTTGTCTTCTCTTTGAGTCTTGATTATTGCTGAACATGTAGCCCAGCAGTCTTCTTTATTGCACACTGTTCCTGATCCCTCCCATTCTGTTGTCCAAAAGACATCTGCGTACCTTAATAGAAAAGGAATGGATGAACTTCATAATGCCACAATCACTTATTCAGTGTGTAACATGAGCAATATAGACCTTCAACACTTGAGTTATACTTTGTAGGGTATGATCTGAGTGAAGGAGCCAAGCTGCAAATGTAGAAAAGTTCTCATCCTGCTGTGACAATGGTGTATAAAAGTTGATCAAGCCAGGCATGGTGGCACACGCCTGTAATCCCAGCACTTGGGAGGCAGAGGCAGGAGGATTGCTGTGAGTTCATAACTTGACAAAGAAATGACCATTCTCTAAAACTGCAGATTTACTGTTGAAAGAAAAGAAATTGCCTACATAGCAAGCTGAGGGCTAGCCTGAACTACAAAGTGAGACCCTGTCTCAAAAACAAAAACGATCAATAAAATCTGCTTCTGAGAAACAGTTATGTAATAATGCTTCAGAGGCATAAAAGAGTGAAGTACAGAAAAAATTGGGAGTAGTTTAGCAAGGTAGTTTTTCCTCTGTTGATAAGAGGTTGGGAAACCACTTTGCAAAATGCAGATAATACATTTGCTGAATAAGTGCTTCATTCACAAGGTAATATCCAGGAATTATTCCAGCAATATCGTCCCACATTGTAATTATGACTCAAAAATAATTTCTTGCTTCTTAGGAAAGAATACAGTAGAGAAGAATTGTAATAAGGAAGCTTATAAAGTTAGTGGTATTTAATTCCCTGACCATTAGTCATTCAGTTTGCAAGTATAACTTCCACAAGGCCAATAACATCCAAGCATTTTTTTCTCCCTTTTTCTCTGTTAGTAATATTAGCTTCCTGCCATAAAGAGAAACAGCTATATTTGTGTTGTTTTATCTGAGGGAAATGTCTCCTGCCCTATCCCCCATATATCTGCCCATTGAAATCCTGTTCTACCTCTAATGGCTCAAGTGCTACCTCTTAGTAGTTTTCCTCAAACCCTTTGTCAGAATTTTTCCCCCTTCCTGTAGCACTTTTTAAAAATTAATCTGTATTTTTTTCAATATTGGAAGTTGAACCCTAGGGCCTTTATACTGAGTTACATCTCCAGCCTCTTTTTTTTTTTTTTTGAATTTGAGACAGAATCTTTATGAGTGATCAACTTGCCTGTGTTGAGCTTGAACTTGGAATCATCCTACCTCAGCTTCCCAACTTGTAATCCTTCCTGCTGAGATTATAGATATGTGCCACCATGCCTGGCAATTTTTTTTATTTCAGTAGTAAATCTGCAGTTTTAGAGCTTGTTTATTTCTTTGTCAAACTGTGAAAGAATTAATCTTGGGGCCCTGTGTATATATTTTACACCAGAGGGAAATTTCCAACTTGTCTGATAGGAAAGTGAACTGAGGTTGGCACATGGTTACTCAGATTTCAGAGTGGGAACTTCTTGGAAGGAGAATTTGTGTAACAGGTTTGAAGGAGGGGCTATTTCTTTATGAGACAAAAGTTCCAGTTTAAGAAGTCAACTTCCGTCTTTAACTTGGTAACTTGATTTATTTCCCATCAGGTGAATGTTTACAAAAAGGCTTGGAATATGTTGTAACTTGAAATGTGTCAGGTACTGTGTAGAGGACTTTTCCAGCATTAAGTTATTAAATGCGATGCAGATGCTATTAGGAAGCTTTTGCACACAGGTAAGGACTGAGACTGAGGATTGTGTCCAAGGTCACAAAACAACTGGTGGAACTAGGATTCGAGTTCAGGTTTCTTATACTCTGAAGTCAGCCTTCCTCAGAACTGCCAGAGGGTTTCTTCTGCAGAAGGACTGTGAATAGGAGAGGAGAGGAGGAGAGGGCTACTTCCCTCTCTGTCACTCAAGTGTCAATTCTCATCATAGGATTAGAGTTACAATTGAATACCTCTTGACCAAGCAAGACATACTTGCAAATTGATTTCACAAGACATAAAAAAATACTGCTTTAAGTAAATACTATAGGTTATGATCACCTCGTGACTCAGATTAGTGGGTCCTGGGCAGGGCTCAGATGTGTCACTGTGAATAACGATTGCATAATAATTTGCTCCAACAGCCAGTGTATATGAAGAATGACTGGAATTGTAGTTCTGTACTTGTTTTGGCAGGAAATATTGCCATGGCCTCAGTTGTCTCATCATACTTAGAGATCTCATAAAGCTTATGGCTAGATTTCCTCTTCCTTCCTTTCATTTACTTATTTGACACATAATTATTAAGTATTCAGTGTGGGCCAGGGACTAAGGCACAGTAAATTTGGTAGAACTAAGTTGACTCAGTCACAGCCTGAATGAAGCAAACCTGCAGGACACTTACTTAGTCAGAAGAGCCTTTCATCTCTCCGTGGTGCTCCACATGAGACAGAAAAGGAATGCATCATTTCAAAGGTCCTTTAGAAACACAGCTGGAATGAAGCTACACTTGTGATAACCGAAGTTGTGAGTCTTTGCTTATTTTTTCCCTACTGCGTTCACTTATTTTCTTGCTCCCTACATTACCAAGATGGCAAGACTACATTCGCATCAGAGGACTTCCGCTTGTGCTTTTCCTCTACCTTCGTAAGCTTCCAGTTTTGACCTCAAGGGGCACAACAGTGTCTTATTTCTTCTTCCCGAAGGTCTGTGATAGTTGCTTCTCACCTGAATTAACATCAGCAACAAGAGGCTTACAGGGCTCAGATGTACCCCTGGATTGTAAAAAGACGACAACAGAAGTTGTAGAGTCTTAGGAAATGTCAATTTTAGCAGTGATAGCTGTATCAGTACATGTGCCCTTTTATAATTTAATTATTTTTAAATTTGAAGCCATTTGATCTTTATTTCTATAGTTTGTTGCCAGATGCCATAAGACCTTTTCTTGTCAAATTTGCAATGCAGGCTAGGGTTGGAGATGTAGCTCAGTGGTAGAGCCCTTGCCTAGGATGCATAAACCCCTGGGTTCTTGACGCAGTACTGCAAAAAAGAAAAAAAAACTATAATATATTTGTAGCTAGTATTTTTATGGTTGATCATTCACATTTGTGTACTGTTGTGTTTTGAGGGTGGGTTTACTTCTGCTGAGAAATGTCTTATCACAGTATAGTTCATTGTGCCATAAAAGAGTAGGCTATTAGAGATAGCGTGTGGGGAGGGAAGTGAATGTGCATGTTCAGCTCAATTAGTCACAGGATGAGGGAGGCAAAGGACAGGATACTTACTTAGTAAGGAGAGCTTTTCATCTCTCTGTGGTGCCCCTTAGGACATAGAAAGTGGATGCATCATTTCAACCAGTTATTTCATAACATTTTTCCTGTTTTTTTAGTTTTCTTTTTTTTTTGAGACAGGGTCTCGCTTTGTAGTTCAGGCTGGCCCTGAGCTCAGCCTCCAACTCACATCACAGCAATCCTCCTGCCACTACATCCCGAGTGCTGGGATTGCAGGCGTGAGCCACCACGCCCGGCACTGGAATGTGGTACTGATTGCTGGTGGGTGTGAGTCTCCACGCCCAGTATAGTATGTGGTTACCAGGGATCGAACCTGGGTCCTTGCACTTGCAAGACAGGTCCCAGAACCACTGAGCTAACTCCCCAGCCCTTTGTTTCTTTAGTTTTCAACTCACCCTTCAAATCAAGAATTGAGTATTAATTTAGGCATCAAGGTGAAAATAGCTAGTGACTTGTTAATTCTAATCCTTACAGGTAACAGTAGTGGTGCTGGGAGAATAATGTATTAGTAGCAGCCACAGCAGTGAGTGGTAAAAACTGTGTTAAATTCTATTCCTGCATCAGCTTTTCTTGTGCTGCTTCTGCTGCTCCTTCTCTTTCCCTTCCTACAGATAATGTAGAACTGATGATTTTGTCTCTCTGAGATACTGTCTCATTCTCTGCACAGCCTCAGCTTCTCTAGCAGCTGAGATTTCATGTGTGCACTGCCATGGCTGGTACATCACTTTCTTTTCTTGAAGATAGTCTCTTTTTTTTTTTGGTTTGGTTTTTTGTGGTGCTGGGCATTGACCCCAGGCCTTATGCATGCTAAGTGAGCCCTTTGCCACTGATCTACATCCCTGTCCTTTCAAGATAGTCTTGTATTCTCTATTGGTGTGTTTTTAAGTTTGGGGAATTTCAAACTTGAAAAGGAAGAAGAAAGATGATTTTTACTTTTATTTTTATTTTGCATTATACTGAGGATTGAACCCAGGGCCTTTAGCAATAAGCCAACATCCTTAGCTCTTCTTAAATTCTTTTTTTTGGGGGGGGGGTGTTTTTGTTTCATTTTGTTTTTTGAGACAAAGTCTTGCTAAATTGTGCAGATCAGATTTAAATTTACAATCTTTCTGCCTCAGCCTGCCCCAAGTACTGGGATAAGAGACATGTGCCATGATACCCAGCTCATCAAGTGATTTTTTTAAAAAAAAATATTCTATTGGGCCGGGGATTTAGCTCAGTGGTTCCGGCGCTTGTCTTGCAAGCGCAAGGACCCGGGTTCGATCCCGGTAACCACATAACAATACTGGGTGTGGAGACTCACGCCCAGCAGCAACCAGTACCACATACCACAGTGCCGGGCATGGTGGCTCACACCTGTAATCCCAGCACTTGGGAGGCAGAGGCAGGAGGATTGCTGTGATGTGAGTTTGAGGCTGAGCTCAGGGCCAGCCTGAACCACAAAAGTGAGACCCTGTCTCAAAAAAAAAAAAAAAAAAAAACCTAAAAAAAATTTTAAAAATAAATAAATAAATAAATAAATAAATAATATTCTATTAAATAGCTTATATAGCCACCGCCATCTTTAATTGGCAGTGATTTTTAAAATCTACTTAAAGAAAAACAACTAACAGGCTTGCTACATTCTCATGTACTTTGTCCATCTGAAGATAAATGGACATCTAGGAGAATTTGTTGTGATTCTTCAAGTAAACTTAGTTATATAAGGAAGAAAGTATTCTAGAATTTCGCTGGCCGGTATGGTAGCCACTGGCTATATGTAGCTACTGGTCATTGTATATGTAGCTAGTCCAAATCAAAGTTAGGCTGTAAGCCTAAGCTAAGATTTTAAGCACTGAGTATTTAAAACAAGTAAAAGATTTGATTAATTTTTTAAAACATTTGTCACATTTTGAAATAATAATTTTTTTTGGGGGGGGGGTGTTGACAGGGTCTCGCTTTGTAGTTCAGGCTGGCCCTGAGCTCAGCCTCAAACTCACATCACAGCAATCCTCCTGCCTCTGCCTCCCAAGTGCTGGGATTACAGGCGTGAGCCACCACGCCCGGCACTGTGGTATGTGGTACGTGGTACTGGTTGCTGCTGGGCGTGACTCTCCAAACCCAGTATAGGTATGTGGTTACCGGGGATCGAACCTGGGTCCTTGCGCTTGCAAGACAGACACCAGAACCATTGAGCTAAATCCCTGGCCACCTGAAATGATAATTTATATAAAATTGGCCGAAATCGAATGTATTATTAAAATAAATTTTATTGGTCTTTTCATTGGTTTTATGAGAAAACTTAAATTTCGTATTTGGCTTGCATTTGTGATTTGCATTATATTTCTATTGGACAGTACTACACTAAGAAAGTTGCTGATTCCAAAAACACTAACCCAAGAGTGTCCCACAAAGTTGGGGGAAGCGCTTAGGGCCACATCCCTAATATATGGACGAGAAGTGACAGCATCTTCTCCTAAATTCGGTAATTCTACTGAAGTAAGCCTAAGCTCCATCCTTGTTCCTCCAAATGCTGTGTATGGATGGCTTCAAGCTCTAATGCAGCAAATAAAAGCTACCGAATCTTTCCTTCTCTGTGCTTATTCCAAAGACGTATAAATCCGGGCCAGGGAGTTAGCTCAGTGGTTGCGGCGCCTGTCTTGCAAGCACAAGGGCCCGGGTTCGATTCCCCGGTAACCACATACCATACTGGGTGTGGAGACTCACGCCCAGCAGCAACCAGTACCACATACCACAGTGCCGGGCATGGTGGCTCACGCCTGTAATCTCAGCACTTAGGAGGCAGAGGCAGGAGGATTGCTGTGATGTGAGTTTGAGGCTGAGCTCAGGGCCAGCCTGAACCACAAAGCGAGACCCTGTCTCACAAAAAAAAAAAAAGACTTATAAATCCTTGCTTATATGAGGGTCCTAAGTTAGCCTAAATAAAAGCAGGTAGAGTTAGAAGAAAGATCCCATTGCATTTATAGCCTCATAGGTCTGTTGTTGAAGTCTGTATGAATCTAGCCAGTAGAAAGATATGCTTCATTTCTCAATCCAGGCAGACTCCTTGGCAGAACTGAGACTTGGTAAGGGAGTAGCAGAAGCATGAATAACATGTTTCCTATTAGAGTTTTTCTGCCACATAACCATTTTTATTTGATTTGATTTTTCATCGAATAAGCATTTGTACTATGCCATTTTTCAACTCTTCAACAAATATTTATTAAGCATCAAATATCCTCAAGCTATTTCAGTGAATAAAATAGGACAGATGTAGCTGACATCCCAGACACTTACCTGAATACTAAGTTATAAGTCATAAGGATATTACGTGGTATTCTGCCATGTGCCTTTAAATTATGATGTGTTGAGCTAACCTTTGACTTGTAAGGTACTTCTCAAATAACTGAAGAATTCGCCCTCTTGCTTTCATTATGTTTAGTGGTTTCTCCAGGAAAGGAGATGTATATGATGGGGAAGGAGACAACAAATCACAGTATGTTTTCTCTTTTATGAGTCTATGTTGAACAGATAATTTTCTTTCTCCCACAAGAAACCCAGGCACGGAAACATTTTAACTAACTGGAAGTGACTTTACTGCTACACTTATAATCATTTGGGAGTTAATTTTAATTAAAATACATACTCATAGTTATTCCAAAAGAGTAAATACTTTGATACTCAAGTGTGGGCATTGCTCAATGGGAAGCAATACTTGTGAAAAAAAATGTTGCTAAGTTTTAAAAAATGTTTTAATAATATTAAAATTGTGAAAGATTATGTAGCATTTTTTAGTTAGCTTTCATCCCTTGATTCTGATGTTTTATATCAAGGGTCAGCAATTTGTGATAAGGATGTCACAGATTGCTGGGCTGGATGGGGCCAGTGTATACTTCTGTCCATTGACAGGGCTCTGCTTCCCTCGGGAATTCACAGGATGGGTCTCTGCCTGAGCACCCACGATGAACAGGGAGTGATGTCATCACTGTCAGCATTACATTAGCTCACTTTTATTATTCTTGATTTTCCTAGTCCCTACAGGAAATCCATACTAATGATTGCTTGATGTATTAACTTCCCTATAACTGGAGAGTCATCTTGGTTTACTATGGAATTTCCTCTTAATTTACCTTTACTTCAATAGGCTTCTTTCTTATTTAAAAAGAAATTTTTAATATTAACTTATTTTCTTACTCATTTTAAATGATTCTACCGATTAATGGGTTTCATTTTGACAGACAGAGACATGCATGCATGTAATTTGGTTTGATCATTTCCACCCCATCCATCATTTCCCTTGCCCTGCCCTGCTCCCCAGTTTCACTTGGGGGAGTGTAAGTGTGTATATTTTGCTCATTTCCTTCTTCTCTGTTGCCAGCACTTACACTACCACTTACTCCCCTTCTCTTGTCCAGACTGGCCTTGATCTCACTGTATAGCACAGGCTGGCCTCAAACTTGTGATCCTCCTGAGGCTTACATCTTTGATAGCTACCTGCATTTTTACACTAATCTTGCAACATGTTTTTCAGGTTTTCAATTCAAAAACAGCTGAACTACTTAGTCACCATCAAGTGGAAATAAAACAAGAGTTCCCAAGAGAAGGGTATGTTTTCTAATTTAAAACATAAAGACAGATCATTTAATATGTAAAGATGCGTTAATGCTTCATCTTACCTCTTTTACATTGTGAATTTATAAATTTGCCCAAACTCCTTCCAGAGAGAACTTTACGGATAGATGTTAGTGGACAAAAGAAACAGTAGCTTAGTAGTTTAGCAAAAATGTGTGGGTAATTGATGGTTTAGGGATTCAGTTACAGCAAAGGAAGGGATGGTAAAGTTATAAGGCAACAAATTTTCATATTGGAAATGCTATATTTAGTTCACTGTCCCCTTTATTGCTAAATACTGGATCACTAATTTGAGTATTGCACAGTATAAGCTTTTTAAAAACTAAGGACATGTATTAAGAAAAAAAAAAAAAAAAGCATTCAAAGCACCTAGGAGGCTGAGGCAGGAGAATGGTGTAAGTTTGAGGCCAGACTGGGTTACATAGTGACTTTAAGGCCAGTCTGAACTACATAGCGAAACCTCCATCTCAAAAAAACAAAAACTAAAAAATCTAAAAAGCAATCACATATCTAGTCACTAATGTTAAGTCATCCTTTTTCTGGATAGCATTCATATGTGGAAATTGTAATTAAATGTAATGTTGAGTATAGTATTGAAAATTTAAGCTGTATGACAGTTTCTTGTGAAGTTACTATGCATCTGGTATTCCACTCTTAGGAATTCATTTAAAAAAAATGAAAGCATGCTTCCATAGAAAGATTTACGCATGAATACCTATAACCACTTTATTTGTACTAGACCCAAATGTCTGTCATCATAACAATGGAATATTATTTGTCATTTTATTTTTATTTATGTATTTATTTTTTCGAGACAAGGTCTCGCTTTGTAGTTCAGGCTGGCCCTGAGCTCAGCCTCAAACGTACATCACAACAATCCTCCTGCCTCTGCCTCCTGAGTGCTGGGGTTACAGGCGTGAGCCACCACGCCTGGCACTGTGGTATGTGGTATTGATTGCTGCTGTGCGTGGTTACCAGGGTATCAAGACAGGCACCAGAATTTGAGCTAAATCCCCAGCCCCTTATTTGGCATTATGAAAAAAGCTGAGCCACATGGATGAATCTCACTGATATTATAGATAATGAAGAAAGTACAAATAGGTGCATATTGTATACCTCCATTTATCTGAAATTCAAGAACAGGCTAAACTAATAATAGGATTATAGAAATAAAAAGTGGGTTGTGTGACTTAAACACGAAAGAACTTTCTGGAGTAAAAAATATTCTTGTCTGTGAGGGGTGTTTATTAGATGGATATCTATATTTATTAAAACTTAGCAAATTGTAGACTTTAGATCCATGCAATTCGCTACAAAATTTATCTCAATTGAAGAAACAAAAAACAATAGATGTCTTACTAAGTTGTGTCATTCCCTTTTCATGAAAAAAATGTGCGCTCCTTAGCTGAGTGTGGTGGCACATGACAGTAATCGAAGCTACTCAGAAGGCTGAACCAAGCTGGGCAGTACAGTGAAGCCATGCTCAAAGTAAAATAAAAAGGGTTAGGTTTGTAGCTCTGTGTTGGATGCACCTAGTGTGTGCAAGGCTTTCGTATCAACAAAAAGAAAAATTTCCTATATTTGAAAGAGTTATTTTATTTCATTAAAATCATGGCTCTGTTAGCAACATTAAAATGACAGTGCACAGGCCCAACCATGAGTATTTAGAAGGTGGATACCTAGGTCTTCAAGGGGAGAAAATTAGAAATATATTGAAAGTTTTCTTTTTGCAAGAGTGCTGTTTATTGAACAGTGTTGATGCATGCTAGAAAAGTGTTGTACTACTGAGCTACATCCCTATCCCTTTTTAAAATTTTGATTCACTGGGCTAGGAATTTAGTTCAGTGGTTCTGGCATCTACCTGGCAAGCACAAAGTCCCAAGTTTAATTCCCAATACCACATACCACAGTGCTGGGTGTGGTGGTTCATTCCTGTAATCCCAGCACTCAGAAGACAGAGATAGGAGGATTGCTGTGAGTTCGAGGCTGGCCTGGGCTACATAGTGAGTTCAGGGCCAACCTGAACTGCAAAGCAAGATCCTGTCTCAAATAAACAAATAAGATAAGATAAGATAAAATTTTGATTCAGGATCCTGATAAATTCCCCAAATTGGCCTTGAATGTGCAATCCTCCTGCTTCAGCCTCAAGAGTAGTTTAGGTTATAGATGTGTGCCACTATGCCAGGTTAAGATTAGATTTTTGAGAAAATGTGTAGGTGGAAGGGAAGCATTTAGCCAGCCCTGAAGAAGGGAGAGAAGAAAGACATTTGGAATTCCATTGGTACTTCCAGACCCTGGAGTAGCATCCTTTCAGTTTGTGTTATTTCTTCTTTGGGACGTCCTGGAATTTTTTCTACCCCCCTTCTGTTGCCTCTTTTTTTGTTGGGGGAGGGAGTTTCCAAGATTGAACTTTGGCCCTTGTGTTTACAAGGTAGGCATGTTGCCGCTGAGCCAAATTCCTGGCCCTGCCTCTCACTTACTAGCCTACCCTCCTCTGAAGTGACAGTACTTACTACAATCATGTAGGAACTGGATCTGAAAACATGGATCAGACATTTGTCCACAGGAAGTAGTTTTTGGAATTTAAACTTTGTCCCTAAATTCCAACAAAACTTTTTGGAGGAAAAATGGCAAGAAAAATGACAAGCTTTTCAAAATTTTCTTTGTCCCAACTCGGGATCCCAGATTTGTCCCAGTACCCAGAATAAGAAGTGGGGCTACCATGCTCTTGCAAGGTAGACACAGCATTATTGAGCTAAATCCCTAAAAGAAATAATTTAAAAGTAGATAGGATATTTGCCATTTATGACCTGCTGTTCGTGATTTTCCTTTGAAATAACTGATTATTATATGTAAAATATAAGGGGAAGGTTTTACTTAAATATTTTTTTTAGAATGTGGGCTATAGATATACTTTGCTTATCAAATTTTCATTAATTTAGGAACCAGGGATTTGGCTTACTGGTTCTGGCGCCTGTCTTGCAAGCGCAAGGACCCAGGTTCGATCCCCAGTTAACCACATACCATACTGGGCGTGGAGACTCACCCCAGCAACGACCAGTACCACATACCACAGTGCCGGGCATGGTGGCTCACACCTGTAATCCCAGCACTCGGGAGGCAGAGGCAGGAGGATTGCTGTGATGTGAGTTTGAGGCTGAGCTCAGGGCCAGCCTGAAATACAAAGCGAGACCCTGTCTCAAAAAAAAAAAAAAATTAAAAAAGTTTTTTTATTAATTTATGTACTAATCTTATGCTCAGAAGGTAACATTTCTATAGAAATAAATTATACTTGTATTGCTGTCTTATAGACTAACCAAATACATTCTTTTCTTAAAGATGGGTGGAACAAGATCCCAAGGAGATTTTGCAGTCGGTCTATGAGTGCATAGAGAAAACGTGTGAGAAACTTGGACAGCTCAATATTGACATTTCCAACATAAAAGGTATTTTAATAGAATATATTATTTATGTGGTGTCACCTTTTTAACCAATCATTAATTGATTCTTTAAGCTCATACTGAATGCTTAGACAGTGCCAGCCATTTCTGGGAGAGCTCGAGAATACCATACTGAACAGAAAGATTAGATTCTTACTCTCGTGGAGCTTTTAATTTGGTGGGGAAGGGGATCAGTCAACCAAGCAGCCAAATAGAGGCTAACTTTAGATACTAATACATTCCATGCAGAACATAAAAATCAAGTGATATGATGGGATATGTTTACAAGGGCTCACTTTCGGTTGGTTGGCCAAGGAAGGCTTTCTTGAAGAGGTGATACTGGCTGAGATTTGCAAGGCCAAAGGGGGACAGCCATGTGACTATCTGGGGGAAGCATGTTTGAAGAAAAAAAATGTTTACTTATGTGAAAAAAGGCCTGAGGCCAGCAGTTTGTGACCTTCTTAGGTCAGAGAGGTCAACACGGCAAAAGGACAGTAAAGGAAAGCTGAAGATGTCAGGATGGTGACACATGCCTACAGTCCCAGGCTTAGGTGGGAGGATCCTTGTGAGTTCAAGGCCAGCCTCAGCCACATAGTGAGACTTTCTCTCAAAAATGGGGAAACCCAAAGGTTCAGGTGTAAGAGTTTGATAAGAAGTGAGGCTTTTAGTTGGAATTGAAATCAGGAAATGAGTAAAGCCTTCTCAGCCGGTTACATGGGCGTTTGGATCTTGGTGTCACGGAGCCACAAAGAGGGCTTGCGGCAAGGTAGGGAGGGGTGATGTACGGTTTTAGATAGCCCACTGCACACGAACAGAGCGCTGTAAGGGGTTTAAGTGACCAGTGCAGAGGCTTCCGGAAGCCCAGGGAGGAGGAGTCGATAGCATGGAGGTGAGGGAGGGCCTGCCTAGAACTTGCTGATGGACTGGAAATAAGAGTAACAGAGAATGGTGGGGTGGGAGGAGAAAATGAGTCAGAGTGCTGGGGGAGGGCAGGGATTTAGGTCAGTGGTTCGAGCATAAGGTCCAGAGTTTGATCCTTGGTACCAAAAGAAAAAGACTGTGCTGGGGATCTCTCTCTTTCCCTCCCTTTCTCCCTCCCATGAACTGAACTCAGGGCTGAGCTCAGGCCCTTGCCCATGTCAAGGAGCCTCTACCACTGAGCTATACCCAGAGTCTGATGTTTGCATTTTGACTGGAGCTTCTGGCTAGGTGGTGTTGCCTTCTGTTGAGGCAAGAAAGGAACAGGTCAGAGGAGGGTTGTTTGAAATCTAGACACCTCGTTTGTAAATTGTTCCTCAAATAATTACTTTGAAATTATGTGATCTCTGAATTCTTAGCAGCTTTAATAGACTATCTACATTTGGCTTTTAACTTTTTTTCTTTTTTGAGATGTGATTTTTTGTGAACTAGGCCTACTTTCAACTCCTGGTAATTCTCCTGCCTCAGCCTCCCAGGTTCTGGGATTACAGGCATTTACTGCCACCCCTGCAATGTATTTGGCTTTTTGTCATTCATAAAGGGGGAAAAAAATAATCTAGTCACACAAGATTCATGTACTGTAATAACATGAGGGGGAAAAGCTTAATGTGGTAATTGCTTTTTCTAGCTTATATGTTTATATTGTAGCAAAGTCTTTATCAGTATATTTTACCATGTATAATGCTAACACTTACCATATGGAATTTACACCTGTACCTTATGCATCTCACCTGTATTTTTCAAGTTCACCATTCAAGAGCTTTTTTTTTTCTTCCTCAGACTGATTGTGGGTAAAAAGAAGTAGCATTTGATGGCGGTGTCCTGGTTCACATTATCTTGGCTTGAGACACACTATCAGTCCAAAGACTTTCTCCTATTTGTAAAAACAAAAAAACTCTTTCAGAACAAAGACCACATGCACGTAGACCACACGTTCAGCAAGAGCACAGAATGCCTGCTGGGTGGCAGGTGTGCTAGGGGTATAGTGGAGCTCAAGAGAGCCATGCAGCTGAGGGTCTAGTAGGGGAAGCGTGCTAATCCAGCAGCGCAAGATAAATGGCAGATTTTAACAGCAGTTATTATTCAATAGTTATTCAAACTATTACACACTTTAAAAGAAATAAACACCTAAGAGCAATGTGATATTTTATTAACATTTCTGTAAAGTCATGCATGTATGAATCCTGCTCTTTTTATCTCCTTATATCCAGTGGAAGTACTTCAAACTTTTTATAAAATTGTAGTCACATGAGATTAGATAAGCTGTACATCAGAGTGATTGCTGGTGGTCCTGTATTTATTTATCTATTTATTTTTGCTTAAACTACTGAGAATTGAACTCAGGACCTTCATACTGAGCAACACCTTCAGCCCTTTCTGGTTTGGGGGGTTTTCTTGTTATTTTTTATTTTGAGACAAGGTCTTAGGTTGCTGAGTTGCCGAGACTGGGCTAGCACTTGAGATCCTTTTGCCTCAGCTCCCAGGACACTTGCATTACAGATGTGCACCTCCAAGCCCGCTGTGTGGATCATTTTTTGAGCTATTCTTGTAGCTCTCGTGATTAAACAGTGTAAACCTTTAACAGGCATTCAGTAACACATTCTTGTGGAAGTAGTCACCATTGAACACCTAGGTAATTCATAGAGTTTAAAGCCATGTTCAGAATGCACTTCCGGCTGATCATGGCGTTAACCTTGTTCTACCTTCCTTGTAGTGAGGTAGGCTGTGTCACGTATTGGATTTCTGGACCCACTTGGCTGCTAACCCTTTATTGCTGGTTTTGTCTTCCACTTGTACTAACTAGGTGTCAGAACTGAACACACATTTCTGTATTCCACCAGTGTGAAGCCCGTATCTGAGCCACAGTGACCCAGCAGTTCGTACTGCACAGCTACCAGCTAGTGGCCAAGGATGAAAACGTCCCACAAGCCCCTCTATGCAAAGCAGCAAAGCTCATTTTTTTTCCCTGAAAAGGTATTAAATGGCTGTTGCTGAAGCCCAGGCTTTTGCCTGCCTATATAGAGCAAGAGACCATAAACAGTTAAAGCTGTGAAGGATCTTCATTGCCCAGAACAACTCCCACTAGAGACGGTGAGGGAAGGGCATTTATCGAAGGCCCCATAGCTGTTTAGTAGAGGGCAGCACTGAAGAACAGCTCCCTGCGTCCTAAATGAGGAATTTTATTTTCCCCTTGAGCCATACTGGTAATAATTTCACAAACTCCCTCGGTTGTTATTTTTTGTATGACAAGTAAATTAGCTTTGCCAGCTGAAGAGTGATGTCATTTATAGTCTTGACATGATAATCATTAACAGAGTTCATCATATCTAGTTGTATTTCTTTCACAAATTCCTGATTCATTGGTTTTGGTTGTCCTTATCTGCAGGAAAGTTATTTGGAGCTGATGAAAAGGTACTTTATACCATCCAGTCTTCATATCCAGTGCATTTTTGATGCTTATTCTACTTTGAGTTCTCGCCTCTCCCTTCTCATCTGTACTATGAACTGCTGTATGTCCTGGATCTTATTGCATCTTTCCCAGAACAGTTCTCTCTTGCAAGAGAACTGTGGAGAGTTCAAGGCTACATAGTGAATTCGTGGCCAATCTAACTACAAAGCCAGACTGTCTTCAAACAAACAAACAAACAAAAAGCCAAAACAAATTAACAGTAGCTCTAATTGAAAAGTCCAGTGTAGCCCAGAGCGAGCAAGTGGACCACTTCTTTCCTTCTTAACCAAGCAAGAAGGTTCTGTTTTCTCCATCATTTCTTTTGAGACCAGGGATTGAATTGGAAGTTCTGTCTGCCTGTCACAGAATTTAAGGGATTATAAAGTATTGGAATTTAGAAGATGAGTTACTCTCATTCACTTTCTTTCATGAGATACACGCAAAATACTACATAAACAGCTTGAAAGATGAGGCCATAAAATCCTCGGGAATTAGATTTTCTTGTATCCAAAGCAGTTATTTCACCAATGGAGAAGAGAAAAACCACTGGCCATAGGGGTGCTTGCCTGTAATACAAGCACTCTAGGAGGCTGAGGCAGGAGCAAGTTGTAGCCCAGCCTGGGCAATTTGGCAACATAGTGAGACCCTGTCTCAAAATAAATAGAAAAGATTAGAGATATATGTAACTCAGTATGAAGGCCTGGGTTCAGTCCCCAGTACCCACCCCTGCCCCCCCATACACACACAGGGGAAACTCACACAGCCACTCTTTCAGTGCCTTACCCTACCTACCCGACATTCACACACGACCCTGTCACCTCTTAAGACTTTCAGGGGCTTCAGTAAGTCACCTTATCCTCCAAAACAACTTTTCCACCAGCAGTGACATCTTATCTGCAATGACCTGTTAAGATGTGTGTTGTTTGGGCCAGGGATATAGCTCAGTGGTTCCGGCGCCTGTCTTGCAAGTGCAGGGACCTGGGTTCGATCCCCGGAAACCACATAACAATACTGGGCGTGGAGACTCAACCCAGCAGCAACCAGTACCATATACCACAGTGCCGGGCATGGTGGCTCATGCCTGTAATCCCAGCACTCAGGAGGCAGAGGCAGGAGAATTGCTATGATATGAGTTTGAGGCTGAGCACAGGGCCAGCCTGAACTACAAAGGGAGAGCCTGTCTCAAAAAAAAAAAAAAAAAAAAGATGTGTGTTGTTTGTGATAGTGGGAATTGAACTCAGGGCCTCACGCATACCGGGCAGCACTCTGCCACTGTGCTACACTCCCAGCCCTGAATTGTCAAACATACATCTTCAATGTAAAACCAAACAGAGTTTTGATTGCTCAGAAAACTTTATGCCTCTACCCACGTGGTCTTTGTGGCAGCTAGACATCCTTCCTCTAAAGCCCTCATTTTATTTTTCTCTGTGTTAGTTTTTTGTTGAAAATGTGTTCCATTTATTTACTTACTTGCTTACTAATTTAGTTAGTAATTTCAGTGCTGGAGATCAAACTCAGGGCCGCGTACATGCTAGGCAAACACCCTGAACCCCTACCTGCACCCCTAGCCTGACTTTATTTTTCAGAAAGAAGTCATGTGCTAGGCACAGTGGCCTATGCCTGTAATTCCAGCTACACAGGAGGCAAAGGCATGAGGACTGCAAGTTCAAGGCCAGCTTGGGCAACTCAGAAAGATCTACCTTACCGATAAATAAATTCTTTAAAAGTGATACGTTTTTTAAAAGGACTGAAGATATTGCTCAATGGTAGAGTGCTTGCCTAGACTCTGAGTTCAGTCCCCACTACCTGAAGAAAAAAACACAAAAATATTTGTATCATCTATAATGCTATGAAGGTGACAAAGTATTGCCAAATACTTTTATCTGAATATATTTTCTTAACTGTGATTATAATTTTCATAGACAACTTTAAACAGCATTTAGCCAGAAAATTTGGGTGTTAGCTTTTAATTAGTTCAGTGTTACTACTGATTCTCAGTATAGAGAAACCTCTAACCAAGAATTAATTTGCTAGATACAAGAGGCATAGAATACATTGTGTTTTATAAATGTTAATGGTTGTCATCTACAGGTAGAAGACTGTGAGGCCAGGAAGTGTGTCTGTCCTACATGTGATATTCAGTACCTCTAAATGGCGCAGATGAACTGCGGTAGGGAATTACAAAACCTAAATCTGTTTTCCTGAGGAAAAAGAAACTTAGAATTAGGAGCAATGAAGAATGGCTTATGTGTTAGGATTAAGAGTCAGAGAAGGTATTCTTTAAAAACTTAAAGGATCTTAGGGAAAATGCCAAGAGGTTAGAACATGGGCAAAGCTCACACATGCGTTACGTAAGACCTGTGTGCCCTGGGGTGGAGCCAGTATTAAAAATGTCTGTGTCTGGGAGAGAATGCAGAGAAGCTGTTTCACTGGACTTTGATTGTCTGCAAAAAAAGCAGTTTTACTTGCCATGAAGAAATGGAACAAAGATAAAGGAGAAGGGAGCAGTCAGGGAGGAACCCGTGACCAATGAATCTGATGAAAATAGTTCCAGATTCTGTTCTGAATACTAGTCAGAAGGAACCAATAAAGAAAGCTAGATGAATGCAAAACAGTGAAACAAGAATTGTGGCTACGCGGGCAGCCAGCTAGTTTATAGGAAAATGAATGTAGTGAGGAGGAAATAGGGCACTTTCACTGACCGTGAATTCACTGTGGTTCCACCTTGTGAATCTGTCACCTCCAAAATAGTATTACATTCACAGTACTCCACTGAAGCAGCCCATTACCAGATTACTTTCCGTGTCTTGTTCAGCTTAATCCCACTCTCGGCAGCTGGCACTCTGCACTGCACTGTAGTAACAGCGGCAGGCTGAGTGCAGGGATGTATTGCTGTAATCACAGTACTCTTAGGAGGAGGATTGCAAGTTAGAGCCCAACCTAGGCAATCTAGCGACTTAGCAAGACTCCATTTCAAACTAAAAAGGGACTGGGGATGTTAGTGTGAAATACCTGGGTTCAATTCTGTGTACCTTAAACAACAGTGACAACAGCAAAATAATGATAATGACAGTAGCAGTAGGTAACATGTAGTGGGTATGTACTCTCTGCTGGACATCTGTTTTCATATACATTGACTGGTCAGTGTTGCCCAGTATGGCAGGAACTTCTAGTCTCTCCATTTTGCATCAGACAAAACAAAATAGGAGAATGAGAATGGGGATTTGAGTCCTGGCTGGCTTCAGTCTAAGCTCTAGTTCCCCATCTCCTCCCCTTTCTTTTGACATGGGGGTCTATCTCAACTGCTCACTTTGACCTTGGAATTGCCATCCTTCTGCCCGAGTCTTCTAAGTAGCTGAGATTTCAGAAGTGTGCCAGGATACCAACTTCTTTTCCAAACTCTTGATCCTGCTTTTGCTTGGTCCTGTGTTAGCATAGAGCCTTGTCTGCTACTACACAGGAAAGCCAAGGCTTTGGGACTTCAGTGCCTTCACTTCTTATCTGTATCTTCTGCTCCCTTCCTTCATCACAAGGGAAATGGCAGTTTGCCCCTGTTGGAGCTCCTCTGCCCTCCTGTCCTGATGATCTTTTTGTGTCCTATCAGTACACATCGAAATGTCGCATTGATTCCTAACCCCACCCTTCACTTGTCCTCTTTGTTTCTTCCTGTGAGCAGTTTTATGTTCCACTTTTACAAATAAATGACATAGACTCTCTTTTTTTACATATATGCCTCTTAGTTTTTTTGAGCAGAATTTCAGTCATCTCTATATGCTAGAAAAGTGTCAAATATGATAGGAGAAAAAAAAGGAAACAAAGCTTATGTGCATAGGAGGCAGGATTGTAGGGACAGCAGGGAAGAGAGGAAAAATGAGAACAAAGATGTGTCATGTACAGGTGCAAGTTTTCAATGTTGAATGTGATTATTATTTATAAGATGTATCAATAAAACCAATTAAAAATAAAATGATAAAATCAAATATAAGAAAATAAAATGAGTATATCTGCATTAGATGGATAATATTAGACTAAGGGGGCTGATGGCCCTCCTTAGCTCCGTGCTGGTCAGAATATTGCTAGACTACTGTTTTATTCTGGGGTATAGTTGGAATAATGTGGACAGACAGTTGCATATTGTAGGAGCTATGGTAAAGAAACTTTAAACCATGTCATATGGGAGCAGAGGCAGTTGAAAGAAATCAGATTTTTTAACAAGACAATGGAAGGAAAGACTTGGTGGACAAAAAGGCTGTTTTAGGTTTTAGAGAGATTGGCGTGTGGAAGGAAGATTGACCATATAAATATCCGTAGGATTTGTAGCTGGCAGTTACAAGGAAAAGGAATATTTTTGCAGTACTATAGTTCAAACCTAAGGACCCACTAAGCTCGTGTTCTACTATAGAGTCTACCTCTAGCCTGTAAATTTTTTTGTACATATGAAATTTGTCTTTGGTAGGCATTGGTCTACCATAAGAGATGTAGTGACCATTTTGTCACAAGAAGGGGTGCTGGGTGGTCACATGACAGATCTAAAGGAGATTAAACATTAAAAAGTATTGTTGATTTTTAAATCCTGGAAGAGCTCAGCCCTTTAGTGAGTGTGTTCTACCCAGGATAGACATTAGAACCACCTTGGGAATTGGAGGGACAAATACTAATGCTCAGATTCCATCCCAGGTCACATAATTAATTTTTATCTTTTAAGTTGGATTGTTTTGACCAAGGCTTAGGCATTGGTATTTTTAGGAGCTCCTGGTTGATTTTGAAGCCAAGTTCGAGAACCTCTGATTTACCAAACTCAGATGGTATCTATTTTACTTATACTATCTATAACACCTAAATTATATAGGTCAGTTTAATGTAAATGCCATTATGTATTATATTAAAATCTGATTCAAGCTGTTACATGTTCTGACATATTATTAAAATACAAGAATAAGATTGAGATTCCTAACTAATCATGATATGAATTTGCTAAGCATGAAGGATTTTTTTGCCTGTGGTCATTTTCTTTTTCTTTTTTTTGAGAGTTATTCGAGACATGGTCTTGCTGTATAGTTCAGGGTGGCCTCACTCACTGTAGCCCAGGCTGGCTTTGAACTCAACTTCAGTACTCCTGCCTCACACTCCTGGGTCCTGCGATTATACGTGCGTGCCACCACACCTGGTTTGTGATTATTTTCTTAAAATGTAGGTGTGCATATTCATGTGTAAGAAGGGAAATTTCTTGTAGCAGTTGCTGAATAAATAAGTGAGGTGACTGACTGTTGGTTTGCTCAGAATAATAAATTGGGTATTAGAAACTTGGAAAGTTCCCTAAGGCAACCTGGAGCTTTTTCCTTTATGTTTTGACCAGCTCCTTGTCATTGTGTGCTAGTAGTGAAGAGAAAGGCGTATGTGAAAGAAAGACGTGACATCTTGTGTTCCGTTCTCCCAGGACCACTCAAGGAAAATAAAGACTACCACAAATGTTCAGAATTTTTTTTTAATGCTAATGCTTTTTGGTATCAATAATAAAAGATGGGAGCAGTTTTCCTGAAGTACTATTCTAGTTAACTTTCTCTGCCCTTCTGTTTATCATTCTCTTTCAAGCTATCGGTGTGAGCAACCAGAGAGAAACCACTGTAGTCTGGGACAAGTTGACTGGAGAGCCCCTCTACAATGCTGTGGGTAAGCCATCCGTCATGTGTGAAGTCCAGTCCGGGCCTTAGTCCCCTGCAGAGGTGATCACACGAAAATAGCTCCTAACAGAGCACGTGGTCATGTTTCCATAACCTAGGGGATGAGCGCTGCAGTCATCTAAGCAATTAGCTACTGTATATTTTCAAGGTTTACACCATGTTTATTCATGTATTGAGTGAATTCTCTACCATGTGCTTTCCTTTTGCTGATTATTTGCTTTATTTAAGAGGGATTGTGGACAACCGTTTCACAGTCCCTGTGTTGCATCCGTGTCACCAGCTCATTTTTTGTGTTTATTTTGAGACGAGATCTTGCCAAAATTCAGGTTGGCCTCAAACTTGCAATCCTCTTGCCTCATCCTCCTAAAAGAGATCTCATGTCTTCCCCTCTTCAAAAAATTAGAATTTCATGGCAGAGTAATAAGAGTATAACAATAGTTAATATGCCATATAGTATTATCTCCAAAAGAAATGAAAAGCCAAATAAAAATCACAATTATAAGTGTCCATTCAATCTGTCTATAAAGCATTATGTGGGTTTTTGTTTTCTGGAACTAGGAACCAAACTCAGGACCTTGCACTTGGCAGGCAGGTGTGGCTCCACTGAACTAAATCCCAGGCCATATGTATTCTTTCCATCTAAGAATTTGAATTACTTGTCTGGGGTTATAAGAATGAAATATTAGGGACGAGGTTATAAGAATGAAATATTAGGGGCCGGGGATATAGCTCAGTGGTTCCGGGGCCTGTCTTGCAAGCGCAAGGACCTGGGTTCAATCCCCGGTAACCACATAACAATACTGGGTGTGGAGACTCACCCCAGCGGCAACCAGTACCACATACCAGTGCCGGGCGTGGTGGCTCACACCTGTAATCCCAGCACTCCGGAGGCAGAGGCAGGAGGATTGCTGTGACGTGAGTTTGAGGCTGAGCTCAGGGCCAGCCTGAACCACAAAGTGAGACCCTGTCTCAAAAAACCTTAAAAAAAAAAGAATGAAATATTAGGGCCGGGGTTATAAGAATGAAATATTAGGTCCGGGGATTTAGCTCAGATGTTCCGGTGCCTATCTTGCAACCTCGAGGTCCTGGTCCCAGGTTTGATCCCTGGTAACCACATACATCAATACTAGCTGAGGAGACACATGCCCAGCAGCAATCATAACCACATACCTCAGTGCCAGGCGTGGTGGCTCACGCCTGTAATCCTAGCACTCAGGAGGCAGAGGCAGGAGGATTGCTGTGAGTTTGAGGCTGAGCTCAGGGCCAGCCTTGTTACAAAGCAAGACCCTGTCTCAACAAAAAAAAAGAATGAAATATTAGAATTTTGGATACAAATTTGGCAGTTTGGCAGAGGTTAAAAGACCCAAAATTTCTTTATACTGCTTTTTTTTGGTACTAGGAATTAAACCCAAGGCCTTCACATTGACCGTGTTCCCACCTCCCCCCTTTTTTTTTCTTTCTTTTGGGACAGAGTCTCGTTAATTTGCTAAATTTCCTAGGCCATGCTCCAAGTTCCTGTCTTCCTGCCTCAGCCTCCCAGATTACTGGGATTACATATAGGCTGCTCTGCCATACCAGCTCATAATATACTACTTTTAGGTATCACATCTTAGAGTAAATGGTTATGAATATTTTCAAGCAGCATTCTTAGCACATGACTTTTGTTGGGCACTTAATTATATTGTCACTTCCTGAAAGGAAAATTGTGTTGTAAATGTATAATTATATATATAAAGACTTTGGTCTTTTATTTCCATATTGAGGATTGAACCCAGAGCCTTGATGCATGATAGGCAAGCGTTCTACCACTGAGCGATGTCACCAGCTCATTTTTGGTTTTATTTTGAGACGAGATCTTGCCAAAATCCAGGTTGGCCTCAAACTTGCCATCCTCTTGCCTCAACCTCCCCAGTGGTTGGCGTTATTGGTGCCGCTATGCCTGGCTTAAAGCATAGTTACTTATCAATAAAGCAGGTTGTGGGCTGGGAGTGGGGCTAGAAATAGTCAGTTGATGTTACTTGTTAAGTAAATGAAAAGAAAATTCTTTTTTTTCTTTTTTTTTGAAATGAGATCTTGCTAAGTTTCTCAGACTGGTCTTGACCTCCTGAGTTCTAATGACCTTTCCATCTTCGACTATTGAATGCTAGAATTAGAAAGTTTTAATAACCCATCAGGACTTGATAGATTAATTGAGGGTAACTATTAAAACAAGCTAGGGTATTTTTTGTTGTTGTTGTAATTTAGGATCTTTAAAATGTGAAGTGCCTCTTCAATGATTAGGAAACAATAATGTAGAAATAAAGATTTGTAACTTTCAGGTCTTTGGGGGTACACAGCATGCCTGGATGCCACATTCCCGAAATCAGAGAGTACAAGTTGGTGGGGACCTGCAGGCAACACGTATATTGGGGTCAGAGTCTTATCCAAGTGGATTTCCTGAAAGGAACTGGAAAGCAAGCACAAGTTTCAGGATATCACTTGTACTGAAAGGTGGTCACTGACACCTGTACAGTCCATGCGAGGTGTGAGGGGGCAGTGGGGCCGGTGAAGCGGGTTTTATATAGTTGTCTTTTAACGAGGTACTCATCAGAAGAAGCGGGACAGGAAGGAAGTAGAGAATTGAAAATTGTATCAAGGATGACTAACCCTGCTTCTGTATGGAAAATTAAGCTTGTATTTCAATGGATACTAAAGTAACATAAAATTATAATTTACAGTAGAGTTGATTGTTTTTTCCCCCAAGCAAAGGAAAGACCTATTTAAGAAAATCATTCCTATTCAATTATAAACTTTGGGTTGTAAAAATGGAACTTTGGACTCTGTGTGGGGTGGGCATTGGGGGTTGAATCCAGCATCTTCTTACTGAACTATATCCCCAGCCCTTTTTATTTTAATTTTTATTTTAAGTCAAGTTCTTACTAAGTAGCAGGTTAGGTTGGAATTTGTGATCCAGGTCCTGCTTCAACCTTCCAGCATGCTGGGATTACAGATGTGTGCCATCATGCCCAATGGCACTTGGACTTGGAATTGTCATTTAGAAATAATACAGCTGGGCTGGTTGAAGTTATATTTCAAAGAATTTTTTTCAGTAAAGAATTTTTGTTCTTTTTACTGTGCTAGAAATCAAACCCAGGGCCTCATGTTTCCTAGGTAAGGTAAGCATTCTGCCAATGAGCCACACTCCCACCTCTGTAGTACAGAATTTAAGTAATATCCCCACATGGCCCTGTGGTGTGCCTGACTTCCTTTTCTTCCACCAGTATCCCTCTATACCTCTCCTCTCCTTTGAATTAAATTATCAATTCCATCCAATGCATCTATCATATGGGAAGAACTTGATTTTCAGTACTGAGATACAGATATGATTTGAGAGCCTCTTATGTATTTGATATTATCCTCAGCATTATAAAAGATGCAGACGTACTGATTGTTTTTGTCAGCATTTAATAATCTAGTTAGACACTGGGACACAGTTGATAATGTGCTGCTAATCTGAACAGAAATTAGGACAAATCCAGGTCAAGGTGTTTGAGTTTTGGCATGACTTTCACTGTGGAGCTTAAATTTCATTTGTGCCTTAAAATATGTATTGGATTGCAGTAGGCAAAGGAAGAATTGAGAAATAGTGGGAGCACATTATGAATGTAAAAATGTATATACAGATTTCACAGAAGAGTAACTGATCAGATTTCAGTGTGAGTTGACTTACTTATGCCAGCCAACACTTTAGAGCAGAGATACATCCATGACATTTGTTTGAATTTTATTTTGAGACAAGTTCTCAGTAAGTTTCTTAGGCTAATCTTGAACTTATAATCCTCCTGCTTCAGCTTCTTTCATAGCTGGGGTTACAGGAGCATATTTCTATACCTGGGTGCTAGCCTACGTATTTTTAGTTGAGCGGGCAGCAATAATGTATATCTTGCACTAACTGCTATTACTGTGGGATTCTGCTAAATGTTTAAACAAATTATGTCATCTCAAAAGACCTCGTTGTGCAGATTTGCTTGCCTGTATTATAGACAAGCTCTATAACATGCCCACTCTCACATAGCTTTAAATTGAAATAAAGCAACAATTTGAACATATATGATCTCCAACCCCAAAGCATGTGTTCTCATTCATATGTGTAGAAGTTGGTGAGACTGCACAGGAAAGCCTTGCATGTATTTGATATTATCCTCAGTGACTTGGTAACACTGGGCAGCTTGGGATAAAGCGGTGTTTTAAACACACTGGCATGTTGGGAACAGCCAGAAAAATGTAACAAAGTTCTGAGGAACTAGGTGGCTGCCCGGGCAGTGGTAAACTATGGGACCAAAGTCCAATAGAGAAAGAAATCCCAGAGACTGAAGTCTGGCGTTTGCTATTGCTTATCCCATAGCAGTACTCTTAGGTTCTGAAGAAGGATCTGAGTCATAGATTCATGAATGAGGATGGAAAGGAAAAAGTGACGTGAGGAGTTGCCAAGGGTTGGAAGGAGTTTTAGTAAAATCCCAGGCTGGATTGACACTGTGAAGGACCAAGTCCCAAGCCCAGATTCAAATAATATGATTCTTTAGATTAAGATTATTTGAGATTGCCAGGGCCGGGGATTTAGCTCAGTAGTTCCGGCCCCTGTCTTGCAAGTGCAAGGGCCCGGGTTCAATCCCCGGTAAGCACATACAATGCTGGGCTGGGCATGGAGACTCATGCCCAGCAGTCAGTACCACATACCACAGTGCTGGGTGTGGTGGCTCACGCCCTTAATCCCAGCACTTGGGAGGCAGAGGCAGGAGGATTGCTGTGATGTGAGTTTGAGGCTGAGCTCAGGGCCAGCCTGAACTACAAAGGGAGACCCTTTCTCAAAAAAACTAAAAAAAAAAAAAAAAAGAAAGAGAGGAAGATCATTTGAGATTGCCAATGCAAGGTAGCATAACTGTTGTTTGTTTGTTTGTTTTAGCTACATCTCCGACTTTTGGGCCTTTGGCTTCTCTTTAATGCTAATCATTTCAATAACTGAGCTCTCTGTGCAGACACTTCCTTTCTGGTGAAATTGAAAACTTTGTAAAATGAGTATTTTGCTAGTGATTCTCACTGTAAATCTAGCTGAAAGCCAGAAATACCCATGTCACAGTCTCAATGTTGGACTGCCTTGAAATTTTTTTCACCAGATTAATTAATCCACTGCCCCACTCTGACTCTCCCACAGTGTCTCAGGACATGGTAGAAAAGTAGTTAAATGTTCTGCCAGAGTATAACACACATAACCTCTGGTCTGAGTGCCAATGAAGTCCTTGTTCCCATTTGAAACCTTTTGAGCCCCTGTACTCAGCTTACAGT
>PVIR01002169.1:48760-80013 GCA_004026965.1 Petromus typicus
ACAATCCTCCTGCCTCTGCCTCCCGAGTGCTGGGATTACAGGCGTGAGCCACCACGCCCGGCACTGTGGATGTGGTACTGGTTGCTGCTGGGTGTGGGTCTCCACACCCAGTATTGTTATGTGGTTACTGGGGAATCGAACCCGGGTCCTTGCGCTTGCAAGACAGGCGCCGGAACCACTGAGCTAACTCCCCGGCCCCAGCTTACAGTATTTTAAGGCTTCTCTACCCAGCATCTCCAAACCTTTCCAAATTTCTCCTACAGACCAGACTTTTCCTCCAAAGGTTTCTAAGCTACATGAATCAGGTACAGTCTCAGTTGCAATCTTACTTCTTTGGTACCAGAATTTATCTTAGTCACTTTCTTGTTGTGGGATGAAATACGTGGTGCTCACAGTTTAAAGGTAGAGAGATGTGTTTTGCTCATGGTTTCCGTCTGTGTATGGTCAGCTGGCTCCGAGGCAGATGTCGTGGTGAAAGGGCAGTGCAAGGAAAAGCTGCTCATTCCATGGTGGCCAACCAAGAAACGAGGAGCAAAGGGAGTTTGGGGTGAGAATACACCCTTCCAGGCCACACCTCAAGGACCCACCTTCAACAAGGCCCCACCTCCTAACAGCACATTTAGCTGCTGAACTCATCAGTGGATGAGCCCAGTGATGAGTGGAGCACCCCCATGATCCAGTCACTTCCTCACACATGAGGCTTTGGGGGCACGTTTTGGTTTTTTTTTTTTTAAATCTAAACTGTAGCAACAATAACTGATGGTACTGCTTAAAATATATTTAGCATTCATACACATGGTCATAGTAGCACATGAAAGGAACGCAGGATGAATGAATTTAGTGTTTTGAGGTCCTTATATTATCCAGGATGTTTAAGCATTGAAAGAATATTAATGTATAAAAGGGTGTTTTAAACACGCTGGCAAGTGGAATTATTTTTAAAAGAAGCCAAGAAAGGAAAATGAATCAGGAAGGAAGGACAATTACTATTTAAATCTAAATACAGTGTACCTTTGTTCGCAAACTTAATTTGTTTCAGGATTCTGGAGAAGATAGCCACATTTGTGCTTGTGTGGGACATATAGCCGCCATTGTATTCATCACCTGATAGAGAGTTTGTAAACAAAAATTTTTCCTGAACATTTCTGTTTGCAAACCAAATTGTTCACAAATGAAAGCATTAGTGAAAAGAGGTACAACTGTATGTTTATTTGTTTGTTTATGAGATACTGGGATTGAGCCCAGGGTCTTCACATTGAACTATACAGCCAGGCTTTTCAAAAATTGTATTCTGGGACTTTAAGTCCCTGAGTTGACTAGGCCAGCCTGGAACTTTTGATCCTCCTATCTCAGCTTTCCAGAGTACAGGAATTACAGGTACGCACCACCATACCCTGATCTGTGGTGAAATTCAAGAGCACTTCAGGCACCTATAATCCCAGTGCTGAGGGAGGTTATGGCAGGAAGGTCGTGATGTCAAGGCCAGGCTGTGCTATGTAGTGAGTTCACAGCTGACCCAGACTACACAGAATGTCTCCAAAGTAAATAAATACATAAAGTTGCTGTGAGTTGCTGAGCTCAGTGCAGTGAGCATGAAGAGAAGAAAAATTGATAAGACCTTTCAGAGGAAGCATATAAAGTGTATGTTTGTGTATGAAGATGAAGGAAAAATAAAACAGTAGTAAGATTTTGAGCCTGAGATAACAGAAGGAAAATAAGTAATATTTCAGATTTGCAGGTTAGGGGAGTATCTTTCTGTTTCAGTTGAAGTGATTATTGGACTTATGACCAAAGCTAATTTCTAGGCAATTAGAAATTAGATTTCAGAAATATAGACCTGAAATTTGATAACACAGATGTGATCCTCACAACTTAGTGTAGTTGAATTAACCATGGGAGTGAATGTAGAATTAGTTCGACAAAAGATTAGGTGGCTTTGTGTGTTTCTGATGCTGTGATGACCCCTGGACCCATAGTGACAAACCAGCAGGATAGGTACTGGCCTAAGGATAGGAATTTGAGAGCTAGAACGAGAAGGGAACAGACAGGAGAGATGAGTAATTCGTTAGCAAGCAAAGCCGGTAAATAATTAAAAGGACAGATTCTGCCTCCTACTGTACTTCATTTAGGAAAATACTAAGATATCGTGTCTCCAGGTAGTCTTCAGTTCAGAATACAGCATAGCATTAACCCCTTAGCAGCTTTATTCTAAAGCAACATCAGGTCTGACTGCTAGAAACAAGCGGAACGTCACAGCTACATCTTTGAGCTCTTTGGTTTGCTTCATATCACAGCCTGTGAGTTTATACTCCCCCCCTCCCCACCTTAGTTTGCTGGAGCTGCTGAACAAGAGCACTGCAGACTAGTTGACTTATAAAATAAAATTTATTTCTTACTGTGCATGAAGCTGGAAGTGGGACACAGAGATGCCACCAGATCCAGTGTCCAAGGGTCTGCTTCCTGGCTTGCAGGTGACAATCTTCTGCTTGTGACTTTATATAGTGGAGAGCGGGAAACAGAAATGCACAAGCATTTCTTATCCTTTTGTAAGGGCACTAATCCCATTCATTATCAAGTTTCACCCTCGTGCTCCAGTGACCTCCCAGATACCTCCAAATGCCAACAAATTATGGGTTAAGATTTGAACATATGAATTTGGGGGATATAGTCCATAGCGATTGCCCTGTATTTTTCTTCCTTATCTCTTCAATAAGTTTCTGGCATTCCAGGCCTATTCTTACCTTCTCTGTCTTAGCGAATTGTGTAACTTATGAACAGTATTAATTATAAACAAGTAAACCACAGGAACAATTTATATTTCCTGTTTTTTTTAAAATTTCTTTTTATATCACCTTTGTTTATGATCCAGGCACATTTAGTAAGTAATAAATTCACTCACCATCAGCAAGATAGGAGAAGTTCACAATAATGCTGGATAGGCTTACTGAAAAAGGGAGATTCCAAGAAAGGCTATCTGCTGCTGTGCTGTGACATAACAACTTACCATGGTGACATCACTTGGACTGCCAAGAGCCCTGGGGCCCTGGATCTGAGGCAGGCTTTTGGCTCCTTTCCCCTCTCTTTAGTTATCTTTGTCTCCCTGATAACTTTTCCTGTTAGCATTATCTTCATAAATATTTTTTTTCAAATATTCCTTCCACCCATCCATTTGTTAAGACTTTTTCTTCCAAATCCAACATTTTATTAGTGATCTTGATTTTATTAGTGATCTTAAAAGACCCTAATGTCTTTTAAGTATTAATCAAAAGGGTTTGAAATTTAAACCATACACTGAACTAATGAAGAAGCACAAAAATTTCCAATGTGGGATAAGGGAAGGTTTGACTGCATGATATTCATATACATTCCTTTTATTGATGCTACCAGTAAAATGTTTTGGCCCGACTAGGATTGCCAGATGTTCCCCGTTATTGACAGGGCTGGTCACTCGGCACTGTGTTACAGCGGTGTGTACGGCCAAGCTTGGCGTTATGACCATCACTCTGGTAGCTTTCTGTAAAGCACAACTGATGGCTGAACATAAAAATAGCATTCATATTAGGGAGTAGTAATCAGTGAGCAGGAATCACTAGTTGAAGACTTTTAGTGCATTAAGGAAAACTGCCCACAAATCATTCTTTTTTTTTTTTTTTTTTGAGACAAGGTCTTGCTATGTAGTCTGGTCTTAAACCTATTATGTAGTCTAGGCTGCCCTCAAACTCATGGTGATACCAGCCTCGTGAGAGCTGGGATTACAGGCATGCACCACCTCTCCCGGCTCTCCTTTTTCTTTCTTTCTTTCTTTTTTCTTTCTTTCTTTCTTTCTCTCTCTCTCTCTCTTTCTTTCTTTCTTTCTTTTTTTTAAATTGAGACAGGGTCGCACTCTGTAGTTCAGGCTGGCCCGGAGCTCACTATGTAGCCCAGGCAAGCCTCAAACTCACAGCAATCCACCTGCCTCTGCCTCCCAAGTACTGGAATTACAGGCGTGACCCACCACACCCAGCACTGTGGTATGTGGTTACTGGGAATCAAACTTGGGATCTTGAATTTGCAAGGCAGGCGCCAGAACCACTGAGCTAAATTCCTGGCCCCTGGCTCTCCTTTTTCAAATATTATTGCAAATGTTTTTCTAAGATGTTAGCTTTAAACATCCATGTAACACATAATTCTTATTTTTTATTTTGTCTTTGGTTTTTTGAGACAAGGTCTCACTATGTACATGCTTCAGGCCAGCCTTCAATTCACTATGTAGCTTCCTGCCTCAGCCTCCTGAGTCCTAGCATCATAAGCATGCAGCACTACACATAACTCTATGCACTCCTCATGTAACACTTTATGTAGAATGTTATATACTGGTTAATGCAGACTAATGACTAACCCTTCTTGTTATCTTTTGAGAAGTCTAAAGGAACCTTGAACTCAGAAGTTTTTTCCTAGAACTGAGTTTTGTTTCAAAGAATGAGGAAAAAAACCCATACAAGACAGCCATAGAAAAAAACCATACCTGAAACCCATAAGCACATTCGATCATAAACAATAAACAACATGTGCATTACTGTTTCTTTGGAAGGCAAAAGATTTTTTACTTTTATGAAATCAACTTCATCAAGCTTTGGTTTTGATTTTATTTAATGTAATAAAGAGTGATATTAATGAAGAAAATAAAAACACTTCTTACTGTATGAAAAAATAAAACAAAACTCAGAGACAGTGGAGCTGACAATGGCAAAAAGTCCAATAGAATGGATGCATTAGATAGGTATGGCAATTAGTAGATAGGAAAGAAAGCAAACAGCCACAGGTAATTAATACAATGACCGGAGTAGGTCAGCTTTTATCACTTATAATTATTAAAGTGAATGGACTCAGTTCACCAATCAAAAGATACAGATTAGCAGAATGGATCAAGAAGCAAAATCCAACGATATGCTCTGTAAAATAAACACATCTCGTAGGGAAAGAAATTCAGGTCTTTTATTACAAGTTCTTTGAATAACTTACAGCACCTTGAATTCTTGGTAAAGAAATATGGCTGTATCTTTCAGTGTTTAAATTCTTGAACACTGGCAAGTTGAAATAAAAAGAAACTCATTTAGATTTCAACTTTGAAACCTATAGCATTTTTTCCAGGTTTATTCTGCCAGTTTTCAGTCTGCCTCACAAAGATCAAGCTCTTTATATAATGCTTTAAAACTGGGGGCTAAAAATTATAGTCAAGATCCCTTGACCTTTCAGTTTTTATTACATATTTTTTCCTACTATTTTTAGTACATATTGATTATACAGTTTTATTATGAGTTTTATTTTGGCAGATTTATGCATGCTCATAATGTACTTTAATCTTTGTTCTCTATCATTCCTCTTGATCCTCCCCACTAGTTTCACATTTGAGGGATTTCAATGTGCGTCATGTGTTTTGATTGTATTCTTGTCCCTTACTGTCCTTTTGTTCCCTCCCCCTCCTTCCCTTTCTGTGTCTAATAGTCTTCCATCTACTTTCTTATTATCTGTTGAAGAGTCCATAGATTAGGGAGATCATGTGATACTTGCTTTTCTGAGTCTGATTCATTTCATTCAACATAGTGTCCAGATACATCAATTTTTCTGCAAATGACAAAATGTTGCTTTGTATGGCTGCACCACACACGCACGCAAACGCATCGTTTTTTCATTATCCATTTACCTTGGTTGATTCCATCTTGGCTATTGTACTGTATCTTGTGCTGCAATGAAAACAATGATTCAGGTATCCCTATGGCATGCTGGTTTTAATTACTTCGGGCATATTTCACAAAATAGTATAGCTGTGTCAAATGGTTGTTCTATTTTTAGTTTTTTGAAAACTTTCATGTTGGTTTCCAAAGTAGCTGTATTAATTTACTTACATGCCCACCAGTAATGTAGAAAGGTTCTTTCCCCCCGCATCCTCGACAGCACTTACGGTTTATTGCATCCCTTATGATAGCCATTCTGACTGAGATAAGATAGAATCTGTACATAGTTGTGTTTTACAGTACCCTAATGGCTAAAGATATTGAATATTTTCCCATGTACTTACTGGCCTTTTGTACTTCTTTTGAGAAGTGTCTATTCAGTCCGTTTGCCCATTTGATTGGGCTCTTCGATTTTTTTGGTGTGAATTTTGAGTTCTTGATGTGTTCTATGTACATTAGTATATAGACTGCTGAAGAGAGCACTTTGTATTTTACATATTAATCCATTGTCAGAAGTTAGCTGGCCAAGATTTGAAACCTCCAGTCCTTTATAGCTCTTTTTATCACATATATGACTATGACTTCATTGTGGCTATACTTATAGAGGTTTAATTCTGAATTCAAACTCCATGTTCAAATCCTGGATTTTCTGCTGCCTATTCTATGCCTTTTCCATTGACAGTTAAGCAGGGGGAATTAAAAATATAAACCTTTCTTTATGTACTGAAAACATGTACTAATAAAAAAGTAAAATATAAAATAAATGAAGAGAATTCCCTGAAAACTGAAAAAAATAAGTATGAGCCTCATAGGCTTAAAGTGAAGATCAGTGAGTTAATTCATGTGGAGTTAATTCATGTTAATCAGTATCTGGAAGATTATAAGTCTCCAGTGGTGGCCACAGCCACTGTTCCTGACTGGCCAATAGCCTTCCTAATCCAGGAAGGCCAATTAAGTGATTGGTGTGTATATGACCTATTTTCTTAGGGGAAAATGCAGAATCTCCCTGGGACTACCTTCATTCAAGTTTATCATTGATAGTTTGATTATTATACACCTAAGACCTGAAATAGATTTCAGTGCATGTGCGTGCACACGTGCTTACATGTATGAGAGGAAATAGGTTTATTTGTTTGTTTATTTTTGCACTGCTGATGGTTGAACCCAGTACCTTTTCACTGAACTACATCCTCAGCTCTTCAAGATTTTTAAAAATAGGATCTTGCTAAGTCACTAAGTTGCCCAGCCTGAGCTCAAACTCTCAATCCTCCTGCCTCAGCCTCCCAAAGCTTTGGTAATACAGGCAAACACCACCACCCATCATAGGAAATAGCTTTTAACTTTCTTCTGCTTCTCTGACGCTCCTCTTTTTTTTTTTTTTTTTTAGAGGTGGGGAGACTGATTCTGAAATGTCATCAAGTGAGGGCCAGCCATCAATATAGTCCCTACTCCTTTGCAAATGACCACGTACGCAGCTTCATTAATAACTTTTGGTGAATGATAAAACATTGTAGTTCCCTATGTTTTATAGTTGTTAATGAGAGAAACCACGTAATGGTACTGTGTAACTGTCAGCGATCCTTGCTTAGGATGTGTTGTTCCTAAGCCCAGAGCCTCAGCTTCCCCTCATTTCTTAGGAGGATAAACCATCTCAGAAGAGATTTACTATTTGCCTTTGTTTCTAGACAACTGGAAACAATTTCGATGCTTTCTAGTGGTTTTTGTTTGTCTTGTTTTGTTTTTACTTTTTATATTGTTTCTTAGATACATTTTCCTTGTATTGCTTAACACCAAAAACCATGCACATTTGTAAGATTTACTATTCTTTTTTACTTTATAATTTATATTAGTATATGTTTGTGGTACATAACACATACACTGAAGTCTATTATTTTAAATACTCTGAAAATACTGCCTTCTTCTGGACTCTTAGTGTATCACTAAACTAACTTTACTCAGTGAGGACTGTGGCAAGTATATATTTGTTCACTCTTAAAACTTTTCCAGAACAAACTGAGTCAACCAGACATATAAGGGATGGACTTTAATACAAATGAGTTTCCCATCATCCAAAAATTTTGGCCTATTCATTTGATTGTCTAGACCATTTAATTCCAGGGTACTTGATCTAGATAAAGGACATACCTCCTAGGGGCAGACTGTGTAGTGCTCTGTACTCCCTACATCTATTTTCTTTTTATATTTTTCCCCTAATCATTTTGCCTTTTACTGTGTGTGTATGTGCAGAACTGGGGTTTGAACTTAGGACTTTTGCACTTGTAGGCAGACAGTAGCACTACTAAGCTACATCCCCAGCCCTCCCCTAGTCATTTTGAAAGTTAGCAATTCCTTGCTCCCTTTACACATGCTGATCCTTTCCATGGAGGGGGCCTTTACTTCCAACCACCCTACTAGGACAGTGCTTCCAGGGCCATGCTTCCCTAAAGCAGCCCATTCATGTCTCACAGTGGATGTCTACAGCACACACTGTAGTGTGCTCTTTAGCATTCCTTTCTCTCATCCCCTATGGACGTGCTCCCTCAATGCATCATGCATCATTTCAGTTCAGTGGTCCATGAGTAACTGAACCACTTTTCTAACCAAAATGCAGAAGCAGATGTTTATCTAGTCTTCATCAAGAAAATACTATTAAAGCAGACATTCAGACTAGACTTCTTATGTTCCCTTTCTATTCTTTGTCCCTTCCTTTTCTTTTCCTACACTTGTGTGTGTAGAAAAATGTTCATTCTAATAAAACTTACTAAAGTGATCATCCAGTTTCTCAGTGGTCAGCAAGAGTGCACAGACCTTGAACCTGGCCATCTCTAGCATGAATTGCCATTATTTCTCCTAATGCTCCAGCTGCTCCAGTTTCTCCTGGCCCTTCAGTTCCAGTTGCCGTTGTTTCCTCTGGCTCTTCAGTTCCTGCTGCTGGTACTTCCTCAGGTATTGGTGTCCTGCCTTTTGCTCACTTCCTAGCCTTCCAACTCAGACATGTCGGGGGAAAATTGCTGCCACCAGATCTAGATCTGTCACTTCTTTTGATTGTTCTCAGAAATGACATACACAAAGGGCTTGGTCCTCCAGCTTGGGATCTTGTCTTTGGCTTTTGATCTCTTGTTCTGCAGTTCTAATTTTGCTATCTCAGCTCCTTTAATGAGTTTTTCTAATTTTTTGTTCTTAATTCTATTAATTTTGGACATTTGTGACTTGCTTGGTAGTGTATCAACCACTGACATGTTTATCTTTAGCAGTTTTTACTAATTCATCCCATATATTCTAATTGCCTTAAAGCTGTTAGTATAGAAAGTAAATATTTCAGTAGCCTCCTGTAATCAGGAGATCATGCAAGGAGGATTTTAAAGATCATCTACTGCAGGATCCTTATTTTTATATTTAGAAAAGTAGACGTCAAGAAGGGTAAAGTGACTTAAACCATAAAACTTGTTAATGGTGGGGGCCAAGAATGTAGCTCAGAGATGCAGCACCGGCCTGGCAACCGCAAGGTCTTGCGTTTGATCCTCATTACCGGGGTAGGGAGGTTAAACAAAAGTTATTGATTGCAGAGCCAAGTGTAAAACTTTGGTTTCATGGTTTCAAATCCAGCATTTTGATGCTTTGTGGTGAAAACCTAACTCTGTGGATACCACTGTTATTAGATGTAATCGAAAGTTTCAGGTGAGGAGAAAAGAAGTGATAGAGTCAAGAATTTATTAAGAGTCATAAAGTCACCAAGGATCCAAGGGCTTCTGAATCATGAGCTTTTCTTATGATTCAATAAATGACTAGAACACATCTAGTACCCTAAAGAACATGCTTCACAAAAGAGATTCTCAAGTTGTAATATTATACTGGAAAACTTGGAATACTTTTAACAAAAATATAGAGGCTCAGGCATTGCCTGGACCTATAACCAGAACCCTGTGAGATAGGACTTGGATATATGATTTCAAAGTTTTCCAGGTGGTTCTGGTATGATTTCTACATAAAAACCACTGCTGTGGAGTCTAGCAGTATTTCTCAAAGTAGAGCATTTACTTGAAAGGTGATTGATGGGCCACTCTTCCAGATCTACCTACTATCCCAGAATTTTGGGGAATGAAATTCATCTTTAATTTCCCTAGTCAATGTGTATCCATGAAAATGTAAGAAAATCTTGGTCTAGAAGGTGTCAGACCTTAACAAAAATCCTGGAACAGTGACTTTCAAATGTATTTGCTCATATCCCTTGATTAAAATAGGCATATATATATATATATATATATATATATATCTTTTTAAATTCAACAAACCCACATAACTAAGATGAATTTCATATGTGTATTTTATCAAGTACACTGAACTAATGTTTACCATTCCAATATATTCTATTTCATTTTGAAAATGCATAATCAAAACTCACTGAAGTGATCTTTAAACTCATAGCTCACTGTAGTTTGAAACACTGAGGATTAGAAAGTGCTTGTTAATTTTACCTATCACAGGTTAAAAACTTTTCTAACGTTATACTTTTTCCAGTTATTCCTCGTAAGCCAATAACACCCGCTAAGGTTGCTTGGCTGTTAGGGAAGGTCCACTTTTGTCACAGTCATGTAGTGTTGCCACTGTGTGAAAAAGTAGATTCTCTGGGCCAAGGATTTAGCTCGGTGGTTCCAGAACCTGACTCACAAGCAGAAAGTCCCGCCCAAAAAGGTGGATTCCCTGCTTCCCTGGGCATGGGAGATCTTGCCACCTGCCTAATAATGTCAGAAATAGCTTGTATTGGTCACAGTGTAAATAATAGAAAACTCAACTCTTAAGTCAGTGAAGAAAAAACGAAAAAGAATTATTTTGCTTACTGACACCAGCCATGTGAGAGTGGCTTAGTTTTTGTGTTACTTGATTCTGAAGTCAGTATCTGTTGAATCTCAAATTGGACTTTTCTGGGATAGTTTCTCATGTGGCAGATTTAGCTCTTCTTTCAGGAGGGTAGCAGCCCCAAGTCACACACTGCCAAGCTTAACAGAGAGAGAAACGACTGCAGACCAAGCAGAAATCTCACTTGGATTCTTTGGCCACATATTCTCTCCTGAATCAATCACTAGATTCCAGATTCCAGTACGGGAGCTGGGGCAGAGTCAAACCTCAGACAAACCACACACCGATGGCAGAGAGCTGGTTTCCTAAAGAGAATCTGCAGTACTACCTCCGGATGAAAGAGCAGTGTATGCTGCGCAGCAAATGCAGATCTCATCTAAGGGACATATATTTTCATGATCTTATTCTTCTTCCTAATTTTGTGGCTGTGATGAGGCTTTCTTGCTGCCTTTTATACCTATAGAAAGTAGCATTGTGTCCTGAAGTCCTCAGTGTAAATCTCATGGGAAATAGCCGCTGTCAGAATCAAGCCACAGGGCCCTCAAGGGAAATGAAAGTTTAATAATTAGAAGGAACTTATTTAAATTCATTGCAGAAAAGAATTATTTTAAATGAACAGAAGAATATAGTTAAGAGTGATCCAAACTAGACACTAACCGTAACGTCAAAATGTGTAGCGGGCCTACGTTATCTTCCCTGGAGTTCTTTAAATAGACTCTGGCCCTGAATTTTCTCAGGAGGCATCTGAGCACAGTCAGTGGCCTAAAAATATCAGCTGACCATGGATAGACCAAAAGTTATTAAAGTTAAGCACCAAATGAATCCTCACATTTAAAGCTCAGTAGATCGATCTTATTGGTTGCTTCTCACAATTACTTTATGTACTTTTTAAAAATTTCTCTTCCTCAATCCTTCTGTCATGAAGCAAAACAAATCCTGTCTCCTAAGGGCAATTTTGTAATGTTGATTACTACATAAAATGAAGATAATCTTTTTTTTCCTATAACACAGAATAGAAAAGAATGGTGACTTTAAAAGTTTCTTTTAAGTCTAGTATTCTTTGAAATACTTTTATGTAAATAAACATTTCATATATGTGAAACTAAATATTTTGTTCCTTCATTAATAAGGTTAGGTCCTCTGTCTTTGTTGAGATCTTCCCTGTGTTTTCTGAAAGGCGTAGCTTATCGTGGCCTATGTGTTTTGCAGAACCAGCGAGACTGTCTAGCTCTTAGGTCTTCTCTGTACTCGTATATGCTTAGAAGTTCTATATTCCAAACACTTCCATAGTTCTGCTTTCCTATGAGAAAAAAAAAAACACAAAACAAGAGCATGAAGGTTTGTATTGTTCTCCTAACATCGTCTGTAATTTTTCACAAAAACTTTAAATCCTCCCTATAAATTTATATTCTCCTAACAATATCCATATTCATTTCTAATGATCTAATTTCCTTTAAAAGCTATAGCATTTTAATAACTTATGAAAACTAATCAGCTTCCTATCCTTGATAGTGATTTCATTAAGTTCTTATTTTTGTGAAGTTTTTCATATATATTATTTATATTTTGGTCTATAGTGTGGCTCGATCTAAGAACTCAGTCTACTGTTGAGAATCTTAGTAAAAGAATTCCAGGAAATAATAACTTTGTCAAGGTAAGAGATCGCTTCAAAATTATACTAAAAGAATGCTTGTTTATAAAGGATTTACAAATTTCACTAGCAAGACTACCTGCGCCTTATATTTACAGTGGAATAGTTATTTGACACAGTGAATGGGACATTTCCTACAGACAGCAGAGGCCTAATCAAGTCTTTACCTTCCTGTCTTTCTTTTCCAGTGGTACGTGGGAATAATAATACTCCAGGGTTGACCAGCTGACCAGGATTAAACCATGTCTTTTTTTTTAAAAAAAACTATGTCTTAATGGTTTAAACTGCCCTACCCACAGGAAAACTTTGTATACATCAAGAAAATCCATCCCCATTTTCTTTTGCCCACTGAAAAATTTTGTGGATGCTTTTGAGATTTTAGGAATTTGGATTTAGGAACAGAGAAAAAGTACATATTTTAGCTCTTTGTTGAACATCCTTTCTAATTTCTTCATATGAAGAGAGCTAATAAAAATTGCCTAATGTTCAGTCCTTATATAGATCTCTCTAGGTAAATGAAGGGAGAGATTTTTTTTAAAGTTTTTTTTTTTTTCTTGTTTTTAAAGACAGGGTCTCACTTTTGTAGTTCAGGCTGGCCCTGAGCTCAGCCTTGAACTCACAGCAATCCTGCCTTTGCCTTCCAAGTGCTGGGATTACAGGAGTGAGCCACCATACCTGGCACTGTGCTATGTGATTCTGATTGCTGGTGGACGTGACACCTGGCATTGTTGTATGTGATTGGAGTGGGGATTGAACTCATGGCCCCTTGCACTTGCAAGGCAGGTCCCCCGAAACCACTGAGCTAAATCCCTTTTTAAGTTTTTAGATACAGGCTCTAACTTTGTAGTTGAGGCTGGCCTCGAATTCTTCAGCAGTCTTCCAGCCTCTGCCTCCCTGGTGCAGGGATTACAGGCATGAGCCACCACGCCTGGCATTGTAGTATGTGGTTCTGGGGATTGAACCTGGGACCTTGTGCTTGCCAGACAGCTGCTGGAACCACTGAGCTAAATCCCTAGCGGTAGATAATTTTTAAAATAAACAAAGCATTTTTCTTTTTTTTTGAGACAGGGTCTCACATTGTAGTTCAGGCCAGCCCTGAGCTCAGCCTCCAACTCACATCACAGCAATCCTCCTGCCTCTGCCTCCCAAGTGCTGAGATTACAGGCATGAGCCACCACACCCCGCACTGTGGTATGTGGTACTGACTGCTGCTGGAGTGAGTCTCCACACCCAGTATTATATGTGGTTAACCCGGGCCCTTGTGCTTGCAAGACAGGCTCCAGATCCACTGAGCTAACTGCCCGGCCCCAACAAAGCATTTTTCTTAGCAGAGTGAAGGCCAAGTTCTTCTACTATCCCCAAAGAACTTCCCTTTTACTTTTTTTGTTTGTTTGTTTGCTTATCCCCTTTTCGTGCTTTTGGTATTTTTGTTTTGTTCTTGTATTAATCAAATCCCGTTAATTATAGCAATTGAGTAAACCCGCTCCATATCCCCTCCCCCTGCCCAAATAACTTCAGGCTTGTCCTGAATAAACTCTTGCCAATTTCTTGCTCTGTTCTTTTTATCATCTTGTTCTTCTTTTTCTTTTGTCCTCTGACACCTTTTTTGTCATATACAGCTTCTTACTTATAGGTTGTATGTTGCTTCCTCGATGCATGCTTTTCTCTCAAACACCACTTAAGACAACTTTTACACCTTCTACCTGCATTTTAGACATAAAGTATTGTCTGCCATCTTCCTCTAGCCTTTTGTGGGGTCTCCCCAGGGCAACCTGTAGAATGACCCATGGTCCTTCAGGTCAATTAACATTTCTGTAAGTTAGTTACTTCCACTATTTCTTATCATTGATTCTCTTTCCCCCTGGGAAAACTAGAAGAATTTTAGTTGAGATTTTTAATTTACAGTTTGCATTTAAGTATTAAGTAATTTGATTTGAGTTTTCTTATAATACATAAGAGACAGGAAGGGAAAAGATTTCACTTTCTGTAATTAGGTGATAAGAATAGATCTCAGAGGAAAGAAATGTAGTTGTATTATTTTTATGTATGTGTTTTCTTAATGACTGAACTTGACTTTTATTCTTTTGGTGCTAGAGCTTGAACCCATGCATGTTAGGCAAGTGCTCTTCCACCGAGATACAGTTCTAGACATTTTTATTTGTTTTAATATTTTGAGACAGGGTCTTGCTAAATTGTTCAGTCTGGCCTCAAATGTATAATCTTGCTGCTCCAACTAGTAGCTGGGATTATATATAGGAGTATACCACCACACTGGGCCTAACTACTTAACTTTAACCAGCCTTTATACAGAAATTTGATATTTAACATACTAACAAATAAGCATTAGGCCTGACTCATTCTCCAGGAAGATTGATAAGCCTGTATGTGTTTAATTTCTGCCTGTTAGCCTTTATTCTATCCAAATTCCTTCTGTTTTTTGTATTTGCTGGCATTAACCAGATGCTTCCTTAGAGCAACTCTCTGGCTCCATAAGCTTTACTTTAGGCTACACTGACTGTCTCAGTGTGTTGTTTGAATATGTGTTTGTGTGTGATGGTCTTTAGATTATGATTTGCAGACTCTCTGTCAGTAGTTTATCAATTTCATGAAATACAAACTGCAGAGTTTGGTCCTGGATTGTATATACAGCAGTAAGTGCAAAAGTTAATATCACCACTGTCACTGTGTAATCTCAGGATGTTGTGTCATTTAATTTTCTCTTCTCCTTGTTATGTGGATGCTCTTTGAACTGCAAACATAATTACTCTGATCTTTGTTCATGAACATATGTCCTGAGATAGTAATATTGTGTCATTCATAATACTATGGGATTGCCTTTTGGACCATTAAATATCTTGTGATTTTTTTTTCAGTTCTTTGGTTTGGAGGTTTGGTTTTCAACTGTTATAAATTTTATTTGCTGATTGAACTTCCTCTTTTAGTGTAAGACAGGCCTTCCACTTAGCACTTACTTCAGTGCAGTGAAACTTCGCTGGCTTCTGGACAATGTGAGGAAAGTCCAAAAGGCTGTTGAAGAAAATAGAGCTCTTTTTGGGACCATTGATTCATGGCTTATCTGGGTATGTTTACATATAATGTACATAGAATTCTGGAGAATGTACAGAGAACTTTTTCTGAAATGTTGTAATTTTCTTGCCTGACATTTTCTACCAGCAGTTCAAACTGTTAAGTTGCAGCATTGTTGAGAAAAATCACCAAAAAGACAGCAGAACATCTCTGCCTCCATTTTGAAAGACTTTTGCCTATTTCCTCTTTATTTTTTCTGGCTTTATATCAGTGAAAATGGAGGATAATTGTCAAAACATAACTTATATCTGTTCTCTTTAGGATAAATACTTTACATTGTCTTTCTCTCTTGCCTGTCATACACCTTAGCCAGTAGCTATTTCTTAGAAGAAATGACTATTTAACATGATAAAATACCTAGACTGCTTTTATCATTTACTTTAATTATTTGTTTATTTGTTTATTTATTGGTAGTATTGGGAATCAAACTCAGGACCTTGCACTTGTCAGACAGGCACTGCAACACTGAGCTACATTCCTGGCCCATCATCTTTTACTTTGAACATTATACAGCATCTCATATAGTCAAACCATAATATGAAACTAAGTGTTAGAAGAAATTTCTGTTAGATGGATAGTTCTTTTGCCTAAGCTAAACATAGATTAGTAAAACTTAATTTTTTAAATATTTCCAAGATATATCTTAAAATTAAATGTCCTGTGGTAGTTCTCTCTGCCTCTTTCTTGCTGTTGTTGTTGTTGTTATTATTTTTATTATTATTATTATTATTATTATTTTTTTTTTTATTAGTAGTATTATTTTGAGACAAGGTCTCGTTTTGTAGTTTAGTCTGGCCCTGAACTCACTGTGTAGCCCAAGCTGGCCTCGAACTCACAGCAATCCTCCTGCTTCTGCCTCCCAAGTGCAGGGATTACAGGCGTGAGCCACCATGCCCAGCATTGTGGTATGTGGTACCGGGAAATGAACCCAGGACCTGTACTTTCTAGGCAGACACCAGAACCACTGAGCTAAATCCCCAGCCCTCTTGCTGTGATTTTTATTATGGGTATTTTCCAGTGTTTCTAAGATGGCAACCAGTACTTAACTGTTGACATTTCAACTATATATACAAGTTTGTGTTTCTAAGAGTAGGGGCAGTAGTGTAATAAACATCTCCAACAGTGAGCCAGGTGCAGCGATCATTGACCTATAGGCCAATCTTATTTCAACTGTACTCACATACTCTTTCTCCCCACAGAGAATTTTAATGCACATCTCAGACATATAATTTCATTTCTAAATACTTCAGTATGTATATGATGAATGTTTTTTAGCATCCAAGGGAATACCATCCCTCTTCTCACTACATCCGCAGAACAGGTCTCTGATAGATCCACTTCCAGAAGGAGGGGCCATTTCTATCCCTCCCTGTACTAGGCCAGGGCAGGTTGTGCTTTATGCTTATGGCCAGTTTTCCCATGTGCCAGGCATAGCTGAATAAGTAGCTCTGACTGTTGCCTGGACCCAAGTGAGCAGGATATAGAAACTAAGAGCTACAGGAGACTGAAAGGAACACAACTGTGCTGTATCACATCGGATATTATTTATTTCACTTGGTTCCTTTCTTACTGCAGCATTGCTTCCAGTTTTGGATGTAGGATGACAATGTAGCGTTTAAAACTGCTTTCAGGACATGTGCTTCACAGCCCAGTGTCAGTTTTTAGAAAGGAAAACACACACACACAAACATTAACAACTCAAACTTCTAAAATCTTTAAGAGGCAAATATTTCCATTTACTTCACTTAGCCAAATTTAATGAGACTGAATTTTCCAAAAACAAGATGAAAACATAACTGATTTTTTTTTTTACTTGAGCACTGATTAACTAGAATTGCCTCAGTACGACAGCCACTGAACGCATGCGGCTGTGAGCGCTTGAACATGGTCAGTCTGGGTTGAGATGTGCTGTGAGTGTAAGACACGCTGATCCTCAAAGACTTAGTACAGAAAAAGGTAAAATGTCTCAGTAATAATGTTTCTATTGCTTGCGTGTTTAAATGGCATTTGAAAATAAATAAAAGCATTCATTAAAATTAGTTCCACTTATTTGTTTATTTAATATAGCTACTAGAAAATGTTATATTTGTAGCTCACATTTTATTTCCATTAGAAATAGCTGAAAACTAGAAAACTAAATAATTGAAATGTTCTAGTTTTCTACTTTATGTACTCTGTACTGATTATAGCCGTTAAGAGTTATGTCAGTTAAATCTCAAATAAGTACCAATTCCACCTCTCTTTTTTATTATCTCTAGAGTTTAACAGGAGGAGTGAATGGAGGTGTTCACTGCACGGATGTAACAAATGCAAGTAGGACGATGCTTTTCAACATTCATTCTTTGGAATGGGATAAAGAGCTCTGCGAGTGAGTTGTGTATTGCACTAAGTATAGCTCCCCATGTACATTATTTATTTATAACCTAAATCTTACTATTTTCAGATGTCATTGGGGCAACCAGTACTTAACTGTTGACATTTCAACTATATATACAAGTTTGTGTTTTTTAGGTTTTTTTTAAAGAAGGACTATTATTGTATATATAATAAACAAGATAAATTATTCTTCATGGCTCAAGTTTCTTTAGAGCACTTTGGAGCTGGAGATTTAGTTCGTGTTTCCAGCACCTGCCTTGCAAGTGCAAGGTCCCTGAGTTCAGTCCCCAGTAACCACAAACAACATTGCTGGGCATGGTAACTCATGCCCACCATTAATCAGTACCACATACTGCATACCACAGTGCCAGGTGTGGTGGCTCACACCTGTAACCTCAGCTCTCGGAAGGCAGAGACAGGAGGATTCCTGAGTTCAGGACCAGGACTACAAAGCGAGACCCTGTCTCAAAAAGAAAAGCACTTTGGTTTCTATATGTGCTTTTAAATTTGAATTACTTGATTGTGTAAAAGTAGAATGTTGAATATCCAAGCGTCCAGCTATGTTTCTGTCCTATATTCACTACTATTTTTAACCCTGCTCAAATGCATCTATAAATATTTTTGCCTGATTACATATAAATGTTTCTAGATGTTTATTTAGAACAGTGTTATATACTAAAACTTAATGTTTTTCAGATTTTTTGGAATTCCAATGGAAATTCTTCCCAATGTCCGGAGTTCTTCTGAGATCTATGGCTTAATGGTAAAAAAAAAAGTTAGAGGGGAACACTTTTAAAAAACATCACCATTTTGAACTTAACAGACAATTTTGTTGTTTTATAGTTTGGAATTTGTGACTTTACTGTAAATGTTTATAGAATGTAAAATAAGAATTTAGTACTATTTAATTAGTATTATAATTAGAAACCTTGGGCTCCTTACCAATTGATTTTATATTTATAAACTTTAATGAGCTTCTCATTGAGTATTATTATTTTTAAAGTATTAACAGGGTAATCTAACTCTAAAAAGTAGTGTGGGAGTGTTCGAGCCAGTTTACTCTTTAAATCCAAATACCTGTTTTGTAACTGTAAATCTTTTAATTTGGAAGAGTAACTGTCCACATTTTAATGATGTTCTTTCTTCTGTTGACTCTAATTGGCAACCTTTGTTAGCCTAAAAAATATTTAGAAAAGAAACTGAAAACAGAGTCTATTTCTGAATTGAGATGGCTAATTAGATTGATTTCCGTAAGGGATATTTTTATTATTGCTTTATTGAAACCCTTGAAAAAAAGTAATTTCAGTAGAAACTATGCTTAGCATCATTGACAGCATGTGGTCAAACAGGAGGATTTGAACAAAAAAATCTAGAATTTATGATAAAACTTGAGAATGTTTGACATAAATTCCAAAATATTATGTAGAAATATCATGAAAAATATATTAGAAACTCAACTTCTAGTAGTAATAACAACTAAACACTCCACTATATAAAACTTGATTAAGATTTTTAAATTTTCATTTGTGTTAAAACTCACATGGAATTTCATAAAGGTGACACAGTCACTGTTTATAATGAAAAGTCTTTGATAATTTCATAGCTGTCACACACTGACTTGAGTCAAAAGAAAAAAACTATTCTTGAGAAGTAGTTTCAGAGAATGATTGAAGAAACTGGCCTAGTTTTCTTTTGCATTTAAAATGTTATGCTTCTGTCCCCTTTTCCCCCCCTTGCTGACTATAGAAAATCTCTCATAGCCTGGTGAGTAGGTTGCCCATCATTTACACCATTCATTTATTTGGAAAAGATACAGTGCATTTCCATTTACTTTTAAGCAAGTAGAAATCCACTTACTAAACACATGTATCTAGAATTTTCATGACCCTTCAAAATATTATAAGCTCTGTTTACAGTTTAGCTTTTGCAAAAAAAAAAAAAAAGCTTAATCTTATTTGCTGATTTTTTTTTTTTTTTTAGTATTCCATGAGACTGAGAGTGATGTTTCTAAAATAAGACTTAGGTAGTTTCCTACAGTGAGAGATTCTGATGTCTCCTGTTACAAAGTACAGTTATGTGTGCTTTGGGCTATAACATAATAGGGAAACTAAATGAAAATTTTCAAATGTCCTATACATCTATCTTAAATATATATTGGGCAGCCTTTCAGAACAGTTAGTTGGAAATGCACTGTCACTTTTTCTGCATGCTTCATCAGAGGATGCTCCAGAAATCCTCCAGAGGCCCCATAAAGACAAGGAGTGCTTTCTTTCACCTTTATATGCCTGACTGAACACACAGTAGATTTTGCTGAGAGTTTGATAATTCTAAAAGTATAAGCAAACTTGTTGGAGTATTTAAATATCCAGATATGGGTGTGTATTTCAATGGCTGAGTTCTTGCCTAGTGTGTACAAGGCCTTGGATTCAATTCCCAGCACTGGAAAAAAACCGGTTTCCTCTGAGTCTTGTATTTATTGACTTTAGTAAGAGATTTTTGTAATTTAATCTTAATTTAATATCCAGTTTCCAGATTTTCAAAGAATATACATAGTAAATAAGAAACAGATCTTGAGTTAACAACAAAGTATGAAAGAAGTAAAATACTACTAGATATCTAGTGGGCATTTTCTGTTTTGTAAAGGGTCTCCATGTAATATTATTTCTTTATCATCATAGCTATATAATAGATTCTACTCCTGCATACACTTTCACAAGGGGGCCCAAAGCTCCCAAAACCCAAGAGACTTGCTCACAGATATTAGGCAGAGGAGCCTAAACCTTTAATTAAATGTTCTTCCTGATATATCAACCTTAGTTTGGGAATCACATGTCTTAATCCCCTAACTCCTTAATGTTAGTAAAAACTGCTTTGTGTTAGAGGTCATTTTTGTTATTGCTCCATATTTTGTTTTGTATTTGGTAGTACTGGGATCTAAGCTAAGGGCCCACACATGCTCAGCAAAAGCCCTGCCACCAAGCTACACTCCCAGCCTTAGTGTATGTTTTTTAAAAATTCAGTTTATAAACTCCACAGTTAGCTACTTAAACCTCACTTTTCTTCCTGAAATGTTGGCCATATTGATGAGAATAAAAACCATTGTTAATGACATAAATTAACTATTGCCAATTTAGATTTGAAGCATGATGTTTGCTATGAACAAATATTCAATACCTAAACACTCTTGTTTCTTAATTAAGAGCAGCTCAAATAAAAAGAAGAGTTGATAAAATACAGCCTTCCAAAAACTGTACTCCATGCTGGTTTGCTAGCTATATAAAGGATACGAAGTCATGTCATTTAGCAAGTGAATTAGTTATGATGTGGAGAGGTTTCAGGAGCTGCTTGTGGCCTAACACAAACTAACCAGAAGTAGAGTCTATGTCTTCCACGTCCCATTCCAGTGTTTCGTGTTCATTCTCCAACATCACATCTCTTCTCATTCTCGTCATTCTAGGAGTACTTCTAGTGTCTGTCTCTGTATCACTCCTGTAGTTGAAACACTTGCTTTGTCTTGTCTACCCAGGTCCTCTAGCACGTTGCTCTTCGTGTTCCCTCCTCTTGGTTCTGTTAGCAGAGCCAAAGTTTATGACTGTTTATAATCTTTTTTTTTAAATTTTATTAGAAAGCTGGGGCCTTGGAAGGTGTGCCAATATCTGGGGTAAGTTTCACCACCAAATGTCTCCCTGCCACTTCCCTATCCTTACCCTGTGTTTTAGCTTTTCTACTCTATCTTAATCAATCAGCCCCTTCCCTGAACTAGAAAGGATGAGTAAGAGCAGCAAAATGGACTGATTTTTGTTCCATTGTGGCATAGTATGAGTCATTGAGGACCTTTCAAAGAAATTCTCACTCTTTCCCTATACCTATTATCCTATAGGGGTGATAACAAATGGGACAAATTGTCACATGGAGGAAATATAAGGACAATTCCTTACTTAATAAATAAGAAAAATAAATCCTTACAAAAATGAAATTAGTGGGGCCGGGGATTTAGCTCAGTAGTTCTGCCTCCTGTCTTGGAAGCGCAAGGGCCTGGGTTCAGTTGCCAGTAACCACATACAGTACTGGGCGTGGAGACTCACTCCAGCAGCAATCAGTACCACATACCACAGTGCCGGGCGTGGTGGCTCATGCCTGTCATCCCAGCACTAGGGAGGCAGAGGCAGGAGGATTGCTGTGATGTGAGTTTGAGGCTGAGCTCAGGGCCAGCCTGAGCTACAAAGCGAGACCCTGTCTTTAAAAAAAAAAAAAATGAAATTAGTAATTTTGTCATTTATGTTTGCAGTGTTTGGGGGACCAGTCTGCTGCTTTGGTGGGACAAATGTGCTTCCAGGATGGACAAGCCAAAAACACGTAAGTTTAAGAAACAGACTTCAAAACCAATTCTGTTTTGTGTAGAAAGAAAGCTTTTAAAGTTTATCTGAGCCAGAAATCAATAGATTAATCATGGCCATATGGAAATATACATTTTTACCACTTGGTTTTTTATCTCCTAATTAAATCTATCGCACTATATATAAACATGCAGATGCAGCTTGTAACAACCTCAATTTGTAGAATTTATAGCCTTTGTCTCCCCAGGAATTATATTTTGGTTCAAAGTATAAGCCCTTCTTCTAAAGAGATTGGTGGGGCGGGAGGGAGGGCTAGGAAGAGGTGAAGAAGTTATTCATTCATTTATTTTTATGGAATTGGGGATCGAACCCAGAGAGCATTAAACTCCATGACTAGTCTCTTATTCTTTGAGATAGGATCTTACTCCATTGCCAGGCAGGCCTCAAACTTGAGATCTCTTGCCTTAGCCTCCTGAGTAGCTGAGACCACTTTGACAAAACACAGAAAGAAAGAAGTAGATATTTGAATATTTTCTCCTAATCTTACTACTCATCCATTTAGCTCTATTCGGTGGTGAAAAGATGATTCCCATTTTAGGATGAGAAAACCAGTACTTGGAGAGGTCAAGTATTTGCCTAAGACTATAGCCTTGACTCAGAGGCAGATCCACATTGCAACGTAAACCTTCTAATACTGAGTTTGGTGTTTTTTTCCTTCTCTTACATTATGAACTGTACTCCTTTTTTAGTCTATGCACTGCTAAAGCGAGCACATGAACTGTATTCTTTGAAGTTAGTCTTTTGAGCATTAAAAGAAACACCTGCCAATTACCTGTATTGATGAATGGAAACAATTGTGCCCCCCATACTAAAATGGTATTATAGCACATGCTCAGCCAGTTGCTAGTGTATGCCATGTGTTTTAAACATGTTATTATCATTTGATTCTATACAAATCCTATTATTCTCATTTTATAGATCAGGAAACTAAGAATTAGAGAAGATAACTATTTAACATCTTGCAGCTAGTAAGTGGAAGATATTATTTGTACCCTAATTCATCTTATTCCTTAGTTGGTGCACCTAACCTCTTTATTTATTGTCCCTGGGTAACACAGGTTTCCATAGGCCTGGTAAGAGACACTAAATTTAATTGTTCTTCTTAGGAGGATTTCCTAATTCTCACACCAGTTATAACTTTAGTGGTTAAATTCTTCTTTTGTGAATAATAGACTATCTAACTATCTAGAATAAATGTTCTTGTAGTCCATCCTGGTCAGCAGTCCTCATGTGAGAATTTGACATAATTTCAGAATTTGTTCGGGAAAAGGGTTATGGAAATTCTTCGTGTATCATAATAACTGTGTAAGTGAGCATGAGTAGAGAAATGTATTCTTTGAATTTAGGTTCCGGGCAGATGAATCAGAAGCCATAGAAGCCCAGGCTGTTTTTTCACTTTTGTCTTCCTCTACCAGGAGCACTAATGCTAGTAAATCAGATGCAATCTCTGCATGTCACGTACCTAGCACACTGTATAGCAGAACTAGACAAAATAGCCTACTTTTCCTTTCCTCTCTGCTTTCCTCCCTAAGCATTAACAGCCAGATCCCTAAATGGTTATTGAAATTAGAGTGCTTGTTTGTACTTCTGTAGCTCCTACAGGTCTGAAGGAGGAAAACAGCAAACTGTAAGATTTTGATTTCACATTTCTCTCCCTGAAGGGAAAGAACACAGCTATGCGGTCAGTATCATCAGGACTTGTGCCATAAGAAAGTTTGAAGTAACACTGTTGAGTTTCAAAGTAGAGGGGAAAAGATTACCAAAGAGTATGTTAGTAGTAATGAATTACTTTGAAGGATGAACAATAATGGTGTGTGCAAGGAACATTGAACAAATATGCAAATAGGGAAACTGGAAGCATTAGAGAATATGGAAAACAGTGAAGTAAAGAAGTAGTAGACAATAAGGGTAGGATTGTGTTACAAAGCCCTACATTTCAGACCAAAGAGTTTTTTCTTAACAGGCAGCGAGAAACGTCCAAAGGTTTATGAGTTGGTGTTCATACATGACTGGGGTTGTAAATTATGACACAACAGTCTTGGGTCAAAGTGAGAAGAGATTAGAGGCAAAGAGGCCACAGAGGAAGGTACTCTCCATCCTGGTCATGAGGACCTGCGTGCAGAGAAATGGGACAGAGCAGCCTGGGCATGGACATGCATGATGCTTCAGGGTGGCAAGGGAGAGGAAACGGTTACTAAGCCTGAGTCCTGGGACACAGCAGCTGGGATTTTCTAAAGGAAAGAGCAGGTTGAAGCAGAAGAGTTCTATTGGGAGTACATTTGTGTTACTGGTAGGTTGTATACTGTATTTACCTGAAAATAAAACTCAGCTGGAAAATAAGTGCTGGTCATTACCATAGTGATGCTCAATGTCATACAAAACATTATACCTCACAGTTCTCTTGCTTGGTGGCTCCTCTGTAATGCCAGATAAAGCAAGATGCTTGTGGAGATATTTTTTATCTCTAGTTTTCAAGGCTGATTATTTTCTGGTTATTTTTTATGTAGGGGGAAGTAAATATCACATACACTTGGAAATATGGAATGATCCAGTATAAATATTGAGATTTTTTGACATCCCTATAAAGATGTGATTTCGAAGTAATAAAAGTAGATGGAGAGAAGTTTGAGGGAAAGTAGAAAGGATCAAGATGTCATATGCATATGTACCAATTCCTCATAATGAATATTTATTATGTGTCACAAACATGTACTAACAGTAAATTTTAAAAATAAAAGTAAATGACATGATGAAGAATAAGTGTACAGATAGAGGAGATATTTAGGAGAAATAAGATGAACTAGAATAAAGAAGTCAGAAACAGAGAATGCTGCGTTTATTAACGTAAAAAGCCTGGGTAGAGATACTGAAAAGGGAAGCATGGGTAATGGTGCCGATACTGTGCTGTACAGAGATTACTGAGCCTGAGAACTGAAAACAGACTGTTGTATGCAGAGATTAGGTCATTTGGTGACCTCCAAGAATGAAGTTTTAGATCAGTGCTCAAGATGGGAGCCAAGTTTCAAGTGGTCAAAGGAAATGTGAGTAGGCATAAAATAACAAGACGGAATGTTCTTTGTAGAAATGCAACCATCCAGGACTGATGAGAGAAGTACATACTTTGTGAGGTTTATAGAACCATGTGACATTTAGGGAATTTTGGTTTTCTTTTGAAGTTATGGCAAGACTAGAGACCGTTTCTTTGGAGTCTGAGCAGAGAACAGGCAAATATTATAAAATAAACAGGAGAGAGAAGATGGGCCAAATCAAATCTGAGGAGGTTGGAGACATTAGGGTTGAACTTTTAGTTAAATTTTCCCCAGCCTCAGTGGGGGGGAAAGTGTCAGGCAGCTCAGAGTTCAGTGGAAAACCCAGCTCTGGTTCAACATGAAGAAAAACCTGGATGCCTCGATTTCTCCTTTAGTTTAGCTTGTAATTACAGATCATTGTTATATGAACCTGGATTATGTGGACATTACATTTTCATTCTCTAAAAGAGAACCTAAGGTAGCTACCTAATCTCCCCAGAGGTACTGATTAGGTACTGCTTAGCTTCTTCCTAGCTTTGCCAACACACAACCCCTGACTGCGCAGTCCTCATCTAACAGGCCTGAAGGTCACACGCAAACTTTACCCTAAGGTGAAAGACATGTTTCTGGGGTGTTTGAATGCAGCAAACAGTTGAGGCAGGTTAGGTAGACCACATAAATGCTATAAGTTCTGTATAGGCTTGATGACTGGGAAGACAGTAACATAAAGAGAAAATAACTTGCCCGTGTACTGCTCTGAAAGCCATGGTCTAAAGGTAGCAAAGAATTCTGACATTAATAGCAGTCAGTACTTATAAAATATACTCATTTAAGAATTCACTTTTAAGTGCCTTGAGCTTTATCAATTTGGTACTTTAAAACTAGTACATAAGCATTCAGTATAGTGCATAGATGGGTGCTATACCTAGAACATAGTCCTTTAAAAAGCATGAAATGATCATTAACTTTCCTTTTATGAATATTTATTAAGAGAGATTAACTTGGAGCTTAGCTTTTTTAAAGGATGTGGTGATAAAAGCTATAATGATTTATGTTTTAGTTTGTAAATGTAACACTTGTACCTGGTGTTATCTGACACGTGTCCCTAAGAACTCCAGTATTCATTAGTTCTGTGATCCCTCAGTTGTTACCTCTTCAAGCAAGCCAAAAGCCTCACCTGACTGTAGGCAGATGGCGTATCTTAGGCTTTCCCTTACACAGAGCAGTAGCACCTAAAGAAAATGTTTATCAGAAAAAAACAAAACACCTCTGGTTAGCATTTACGGTACAAGAAAAATGCAAGTGATATGACCTGTTGACTACTAAATCACAAAACAAGTGGTAGCTTCTGCTAAGACTCTTCTGCTAGCCTCTCAACTCTGCACTGTCCCTCGTCCTACTCGCTGTGATATCACCAGCACAGAATTGCAGTAACACAAAGCACAACAGCAACACTTGTGAGAGTGGGGCAGAGCTAATGGTGACTGTAGGAGCCTTGTCATCCGAACTCACTTGAAGACTTTTTCTCTATGACCATCACTAGTATCAGTTTGTAGTGCTTATCTGCCTGGAATAAGTCAAACCACTCACAAATGTCCCAGGGCCAGACTTGTTGCAGAGTCCAAAGATTATTCTGATAAAACTGTCACAAAATAAATTAATTCCTGCTCTACCAACCACATTATGTTACAGCTCTGATTAGCCCTCTGTATCCCGCAGGGAGAATAGGAAAGGTGGGCCTTAAATAACATTTCCTATGCCACTTTTGCCCCAGCTTTTCAGCTGTACTGTCTCCCACTGTATGCCTACCTCCCTACCCTGCCTGTAGGCAGTGGTGTTTTTTAGTTGATGACAATATTAATGATAGGTCTAGGCTCACCAATTCCATTGGTGAATGGCTGTTAGTGGAGATGCTCCACTTCATGTAAGTTAGTAGTAATATAACTGACTGAACGTAGAATTTGTTATAATTCAATGAACAGTCATGGGCTGTGACTGACGAAATGCTACGTCTGTAGCTGCATTTTGTTCCCTTTAAGATTGCACTAAATACATTTTCTTCCAGACTGATTTTTGAAATGTTATTCCATAAAGAGAAAAGTTGTCTAACATTAGTGTAATGACTTTTATTGTACTAAATTAAATGTCAGTTTAGGTCGTTTGTATTGTTAATGTTTATCTTTTGCTTAAATAAAATTGTCATACTGTTCATTTTTTCTTCTACTTGTAGGTATGGAACAGGATGTTTCCTACTATGTAATACAGGACATAAGGTTAGCCTTTGTTTTAAATTTAAAGGTTGATGAAATTCTTTAAATTTGTATAAATAATGCTTGAGTATAATTTACTCTTCGATAACTTTTGCATAATTTTAAGCTAGTAGAAAATCTTGATCAGGTTTTAGAATTTAATAAAAATGATTCAATCCATCAACTTGAATTATTCTAGTAAGAACCATTTTTGTTCTTTTAGTTTTTTTTTTTTTAAGACAGGATCTCACTTGTAGTTCAGACTGGCCCTATGTTCAGTAGGTAGCCTAGGTGAGCCTCGAACTCACAGCAGTCCTCTTGCCTTTGCCTCTTGAGTCCTGGGATTATAGGCATGAGTCACCACGCCCAGCACTGTGGTGTGTGGTACTAATTGCTGGTGGGTGTGAGTCACCATGCCCGGCATTGTTGTACGTGGTTCCTGGGATCGAACCCGGGCCCTTGCTTGAGCTTGCAAGGCGGGCACCCAAAAACCACTGAGCTAAATCCCCAGCCCTGTTCTTTGAATGTTTGATGTGTGTTTTTACTTGTGTTGGTGGGAAATCTCAGTGGTGAGCTCATCATATTCTTAAGTCAGATCTGATTTAGAACAACTGATACATTTTTTACACAGTGTGTGTTCTTGATACTGCTAATTTTAAGTAAGATTTATTCTGAAGATTGAGTTATCGAATTGATTACTTTGTGTCTATGTCATTTTAGCATCACGAATTTTTGCATGCTTTATTCACTCTCTCCAAACTGACATCTTTTCTTCTTTCCTACAGTGTGTATTTTCTGAACATGGTCTTCTAACCACAGTGGCTTACAAACTTGGCAGAGACAAACCAGTATATTATGCATTGGAGGTAAGTTCCTTTCAGTCAGTGAATGATATGATGTTTAGAGCTAATGAAAATTAAAGTTATCTGTACCTCCTTTGATGATAAATTTTAATATATTGGACTCTAAAATTAGTGGTTTTTTTCTTGGCCTTTGATTGAACAGAAAGAGTCTGGGACTGCACTCAGGTCAGAACTCTCGGGACCTTAATTACATTATCTCCTTAGTTACTGTACCAAATAGGTATGTCACCATGGGATTATCACTTGATCGCTGTGCAGTCTGTTTTCTATCCCTAAAGTTTAATGAAGTGAGGAGCTTGCTCTCTAACAGTTCTTTCAATTTCAAATTCTATGTTTTTATAACTAAAATGCCCCAGTGTTACACAAAGAGTGAGGGCAGAAAATGGCAGGGTGATTCTACTTTTTTCCAATTAAAATAAGTTCTATGTAACATTTTGATATTAGGAAAAAAACTGAAGTGATATATCCCATTTGTCACTGGAAATGTTAGTTTCAAACATGTTCGTAAGGGCTGGGGATTTAGCTCAGTGGTTCTGGTGTCTGCTTGGCAAGCACAAGGTCCCTAAGTTCAATCCCCCGTACCACATGCCACAGTGCCGGGTATGGTGGCTCACGCTTGTAATCCCACCTCTTAGGAGGCAGAGGCAGGAGGATTGCCAAGAAAGAGTTCAAGGCTATCCTGGGCTGCATAGTGATCTCAGGGCCAGCCTGAACTACAAAGTGAGACCCTGTCTCAAAAAGAGAAGTTTGTAAATTATATAGTAGGATTATGTCAGCATATGTCTATAGGATATGGTAAATTAGTGTGAGAAACCTTAGAAACTTATTTATAAAGTTGAAGACAGAGCTTTATTTTTGTAGAGATGGATTACTTAGCATTTCTGTGTACTTCATTTTGACATGGCTACATTGTAATATACAAATATACAGATGATCTGAGAGCTTATGAAGGCTTCTTTTCTTTTCTTTTTTTTCTTTTCTTTGCTTTTCTTTTGAGACATGGTCTCGCTTTGGTAGCTCAGACTGGCGCTGTGCTCATCAGTGCTCACTATTTAGCCCAGGCAAGTGCTGAACTTGCAGCAATGAGAAAGCCTGGCATTGTGATATATGGTACTGATTGATTGCTGATGAGCATGATTCACCACGCCTGGCACTGTGGTATGTGGTTACCAAGGATCGAACTTGGGACATTGCTCTTACAAAGCAGGCATCAGAACCACTAAGCTAAATCTCCAGCCCAACGTTCATTTTCTGTAGTGCCTGTTAATAAATAATTTGGTCAGAGGTTTAGGCTTCTAGTTATAGTTGAACATTGTCTTAGTTGTTAGATCTAGAGCATGAAAAATATTAGGTTTTCTGCCCTCTAATCTGCATAATCTTCTGCCAACCTAGTCTCTTGCTTGGAGAGAAGCATTTGTGAAATGACTTCTCCACGTTTTAGAAGTATCTTAACGTTTCTCAGAACTTAGAATCACATGAGCTCTTTCCCACTCTGTTCTCCCTGATGCAGTACGCTTAGCACAACACGAGGCACACAGAACATGCACTTCATCAGTGTTGCCAGTGATGATAATAGTAGTAAGGTTGCCTTTGTTTTTCCTTGCACAGGAGACAATGAGTAGTTGGTGTATAGTCACTTAGACCTGTCAGAGGCCTCAGGGGCAGGATCACCTAGTCGTAACTTCCCACCAGGTGGGAAAGCCTTCTCTTGTTTTCTTCACCAGTAGCCATCCAACTTCTGTTTGAAGATAGCAACCCAAATTGCTTCTTAACACCTCGAGGGATGAACTTAGGTCAGCTTCAAGTGTGTCCAAACACGAGGAAGCAGCTATCAGTTTTGGCCTTCTTCGCCCAGTAAAAATCGTCCCAATGCCCTTATCTCACCTATGTTGTAGAAGCTTTGTAATTCTGAGCTACCTGTATTAGATATATTCCAATTCACTGGTACCTTTCTTAACAGAAGAAAATATTCCACATGTCATCTGACCTGTGCTCAGAAATATGATTTGTGCCTCTCTCACTCTTAAGTGCTCCTTTAGCCTGAGAGTTCATTTGTTTAGTCTAATAACCCCTTTATGTCATTGGCCCCAGGAGCTCTCTCTCAATGGAATCCTTATCAAACTAAGTCTGCTTCATGGCATATTTGTGTACATGATTTTTTGGTTAATCTAAATTAAAGTCTGTTTCTTCCTATTTAATTTCGTGGTAGTGATTTAAGCATATTCTGATATAGTCTGAATCTTGTTTTCATTCTTTACTCTGTCACTCTTCTAGTTTTGTCTCACTAGAGACTTATCAAACATATGCTTTAGGACTTTTTTCAATTCATGTACGTTTTTAAAGCAAGAGAGTGATGTTAGATCACATGACAATATACTTAGTTATACTGCCCGTGTCCTCTAGTTTTACACACAAACAATCTGAAATTAGAGAAGTGAATTTAGAGTCACTTGATCAGTATAACTTGGCAGCTAGTAACTAGCAGATCTAGGATGCAAATCCAGATTATTGTACATTGAAGCCTGGGTCTCTAAGCCACCCCGCCGTCCCATCCCTTCCTTCAGAGTCTGGAGCTGGTTTTCATGGCAGCTGGCCCACATCCACTCTTTTGTTTGCTAACTCTGCAGTCCTAGCTACAGCAGCAACTTAACCACACACAAATATGTTAACAGCGCGGTAGAGGATTTTTTTCCTTTTTTATGTTTTCATAATTTTTGTTTTTGGAATTAACAGATATTTTTAAAAAATTTTAAAGTGAATAGGGAACCATACTTGGTGAAACTTTTTCCACAGTAAATTAATATTAATTCTTTTTGTAAGTGCTTACAAAGCATATATTTAATAATCATGTCTTTAGTTTGATAAACTGTTTGGCTTAGAAGTCCAAGGTATTAAATTTTTACTCTTCCTTCTTTAAAAACTGAAACTATAACGACCTGTCTTCAGTCTTTTACCTTCTTTCATTCTCTGCTGGTTTGAAAGCAATAGGATACAATTTTTTTTTTATCTTTATTGGTACATTACATATAT
>PVIR01002169.1:97163-107340 GCA_004026965.1 Petromus typicus
CAGGGTCTCGCTTTGCAGTTCAGGCTGGCCCTGAGCTCAACCTCGAACTCACGTCACAGCAATCCTCCTGCCTCTGCCTCCCCAGTGCTGGAATTACAGGCGTAAGCCACCATGCCGGGACTGTGATATGTGATGCTGACTGCTGCTGAGTGTGAGTCTCCACACCCAGTATTGTATGTGGTTAACCAGGGATCAAACTCAGGTCCTTGGGCTTGCAAGACAGGCACCGGAACCACTGAGCTAAATCCTCAGCCCTGGAATCTTAATTTTAGATTGCTTCATATATGAAGATAGTATTATACTTGCTTAATTCCAAAAGCAGTTTGGCAATATTGAAGCAGTCATATTTTTTGTTTATAACTACATATGAATACATTATAAACAATTTTAACATACATTTAGTGTGTGTTTTAAATGTTCTAGAAGTGATTGGGGATTTGTTATTTTTTTTTAGAGAAAGGTTATGAATGGTATTTTCACATTGGACTGAAAATTCACCAAAACCACAGGTCAAATTGGTTTAAGCACATTATACTGCTATCAGATAACACATATATTATACATACATCAGCATGCATTATATGCATCTACATATATAACACAGATAAGCAGATCAGTCTCACATACATCTGTGTGTATTTGCCACCAAAAGAGAAATGGCCTCATTAAATAGAACTTGTGATCATCTTCTGATCTTCTCAAACTGGAATCCAGTGTGAGACTATCAGAAATATTGATTTCTATAACTTTGTATAGCTGACTACTTGTTCTAAGAGAACCAGAGTATATATTCATCTTTTCTTTTTTTAAATTGATTTTATTGGTACATTTTATATATATGTTATGATCACACTCAATATTGAGAATTTGTACCAGTATATTACATGACTTAATTCTCATTTTTCCCCATTCCCTTCCCCCCTTCCCCCAAAATACATAGGGTTTGTTTCCCTTTTTCAACCATCAAATTTGTTTTTCCTTTTCTTCCTCCTACCCCCCTTTTCCCTTTGAATATTTTATTACTATTTCACAATACCTATCATACATTTTAGGACTCATTTATATCTTCAGTTCTACATACCAGAGAAAAGATTCATTATTTATACATCTGTGTCCTAATTATTTCACTTATGAGTATGTCTCAAGGTACATCATTTTGAGTATAAAGGACTCAAATTTATCATTCTTTATGGCAGAGTAATACTCCATTTTTTTAAATTTTTTTATTTTTTTAAAAAACACATATTCTTTATCCAGTCTCCTGTTGAAGGGCATTTGGGTTGTTTCTAAGATTTAGCTATGACAGATTGAGCTGCTGTGAACATGGGTGCACATGTGTCATTGTGATATGAATCTTTTCTAAAATCAAAGTAAATTAGGGGTCTCCACAAATAATGAAAATAAAAGAACCCTTGGTTTTTTAATTTGAAAAGTAGCAAACAGTCACAATAGAGGAAATAGTTCATGTCCTTTTTTTTAAACTATTTTATGTTTTCTTTTTGAAACAGTCTCACCATATACTTCAGGCTGGCCCTAAACTCAGTATGTTGCCTAGGCTGGCCTTGAACTTGTGGTGATTCCCCCTGCCTCAGCCTCTGAAGTGCTAGAATTATGGGTGTGAGCCACCACATATAACTATGTCTCTCTTTAATGAAAATCTATGTTTTAATGAAAATAAATTTTGTGATGAAGGAAAAAAAATCCTCCTCTTCAAAAAACAGAGAAACAGACTATCATCACTTCACTATGTTACAAAATGTGCCATGGAATCTTTAGTTACATTTCAATGAAGTCTTTGTCTAATGTTTGTATTTCCTGAACTCCTATATGTATTTTTTTTTTTTTTTTTTTGGAGACAGGGTGTTGCTTTGTAGTTGAGGTTGGCTCTGAGCTCACTATGTAGCCCAGGTGAGCCTCAAACTCACGGCAGTCCTCCTGCATCTGCCTCCCGAGTGCTGGGATTGCAGGCGTGATCCACTTCACTCACCACTACACTCAGCATCGGCATCATGGTGTGGTACTGATGGCTGGTTAGTGTCAGTCACCACGCCCGACACTATTGTATGTGTTTACTGGGGCTCAACTCAGGACCTTGAACTTGCAAGGCAGGCTCAAGAATCACTGAGCTAAATCCCTGGCCCCTGTATGTATTACTTTAAATAAACTTCTTTTAAAGGAAATTAAATATTCTGAGAGCTGGAGGCACAGCTCAGATGCCTCAGGTTCAGTCCTCAACACACATATACACACGCCACCACCACTGAAAAACAAGTATTAGATATTCTAGATATATCAATTTTAAATTTAATAAAAGGATATATATAAGGAATAGTCTTTAAAGAAAGGTTCCAGGAGAATTCAAGGTAGAAAAATATCATTGTAATTATGTTATCAGATAACTAGGTCAATATAGTTTTCAGTTACATTATTATTAATTAGCAGATGCATTTCTTTACACATTAAATTCTATTTAGAAAATGAGAGCTAACATGTTTTAGCAGAATTGGGGATTTGGGGCCAAGCTCAGTGGTTCTAGCATTTGTGTCGCAAGCACAAGGTCCCAAGTTCAATCCCTGATACCGTATACCCCAGTGCTGGGCATGGTGGCTCACACCTATAATCCCAGCACTCAGGAGGCAGAAGCAAGAGGATTGCTGTGAGTTTGAGGCCATCTTGGGCTACATAGTGAGCTCAGGGCCAGCCTGAACTACAAAATTGAGACCCTGTCTCAAAAAAAAAAAAAATGAGAATTTGAATTTCTTTTTCAGTAGAATAATGTAACTCTTCCCTGACATCAAAGGACCCATAACTCACGCTTTGAATGAACTGGATTGCTCATTTTATATCTTTGAGGGGAAGCATCTAGAAAGCCCAAGTAAACAGCCTCCCAAAAAGTTCTTCATAGGCTGCCTTCCGCTTCGCCAGTAGAAGGCTAATGTTGCTGTGCACCAGCTATGTCCTTGGCTACTTATGTGATGGTGTTTGTATTGTTTGTTAACTGTCAGAAGCCTTTGATTATATTTTTGATTTGAAATAATAACTTTGCGGCCTTTTATGAATATTCTATTTTTATGATTTAATTTGTTTTGCTATCATGTGATTCTTAACATAAATATTATAATTATGTGTCTCTCTTTTGGTTTGCTTGACTGGAATTCCCTTCTACTTGGATGACCACAGGTGACCCTAGTATCTTCTGTAGTCTGCCTTTGGGCTTTTTTATAGTAAGTAGCATGGTAATGTTAATCGGAGCAAGGTACATCTCAGGTTAGTTACTCTTTAAATTAGATACTTTTTGTTAGTTAGCTTTAATGTATTTATGTGTGAATCAGAAAATTTCCAGTATTTTTTGTTTCTGTGTTTATTACCCTAGAAAATAAGTTAAATGATTAATTAGTTATTATTTTTGAAACAGAATTAAAGGCTGACTTTGCTTCAACATTCTTATGTTTAGTAAATGATTTCTTTGAGGAGCTATATTCTGTTGTCAGCTGAGGCAGAAAGTACAAATGTTAATGTTGGCATGATTTTCAGAATGACAAAAGTTAAAGTACCATTTTGACATTAACTTGGCTTTCAGATGTGCATAAATTTGTGTTTGTGTGTGTGTGTGTGTGTGTGTGTGTGTGTGTGTGTGTGTGTTTGTGTGTAAATTTGCTAAGCAAGCTTGTTAAGATTTAATTCCAGTAAAAGTTTTGGCCAGAACATGTTCCCAGGGTTCATATAAAACTTTAAAACTGGGGAAGATTTGTAGTTGTTTTAGTTAAAAGAATATGTTTTGTACCTGGACTCAGCGACACATACCTACAATGTGCCACTTATGAGGCTGAGAAAAGAGGGTTGCAAGTTTGACACAGGCCTAGGCAACTTAGTGAAACTGTCTCAAAATCAAAAGTTGCTCAGTGATAAAGCACTTGTTTAGCATCCACAAGCTCCTGGCTTCAATATATATAATATATATATATATATATATTATACATAATATGTTTTATACATATATTATACATTTATATTCATTTAAACTATCACTTAAATGAATTCGAGTTGAAATGAAAACTGAATTTTATTTTTGCTCATTAACTTTTGGCAGATACTGTATTCTTGTAAAATGGCATAGTGTGTTATGAAATAACATGCATAAACTGTGCTGATTTAAATATAATGGCCATTTTGGAAGCTGCTTCTGCTGATAGTTCAATTTTTCTTCAGATTACTAGCTAAAATGAAAATGATTTGTTTCTTTTTCCATGAAAAGGAAGTACTTTAAGATGATGACCTGAGTTTACGATGTAAAGGGTCTCACTATATAGTTCTAGCTGGCTTTGAGCTCACTATGTAGCCCACGCTGGCTTCAAACTCATGGCAATCCTCTTGTCTCAGCTTCCTGAATGTTGGCAGGACCGCCACATCCAGCTTCAGATAAAAAATTTAAACTTTATTAATTGGAGAAGATATCTGATTGAAGAAATCTAACAAGCAAAAAAATGTAACTTGTTATCACCAATATAGTACTATATGTAAAAGTATGAATGGGAAACTATATTAGCAGAATGTCATTTTTTAATTAATGAGAAACTTTTAGTTACTTGTATGAGAATTTAAAACTAGATTATATTATGGTTTTTATATTCTTCATATCTTAATATACTCAGGATAATTTTTTCTCAAGTCATCTGCTTGTATTCTAACAATACTTTTTATTTTTTGTGCAAATGTGCTAAGGGTCTCAGCACATAAATCTCTATGAAATTAGCAGATGTCTCTTGTCTTTCTGACTCTCAACAATATTTATAGAAGGAAGAATTTAAATGTTCCCATGAGAGGTGTAACTTAACATTTATAAAGAAATACATAGATTGTTTTAGAAAACGTTCTATCACTTATCATTACCCTGAGTGCTTTGGCCTGCATTGTGACGATCTGGAAGAGGAAAGAAAACACATTGCAGCTGAAAGTTTTTATTGATTTTATCACTGTCATTGGGTTTTTCTTTCTGATACCATGACAATATGAAAAGGAATGGTCTGCGTGAAAAATGAGACATGTAGCCTCTCTTAAGTATCCAAATGATTAAGTCTCTAAAATGCATATGGTCACTCTTTAAGGCCTTTCTTTGGTAACTTGCAGACACTCAAGAAGAGTGGGAATTGTTTGCTTGGAGAACAGCAACAATCATAATATTTGCTAGCTTTAGAATTGGCCCAGGTAAATTTGTTGGATTTTAACCAGGAAGTATTGTTTAGAAATGCCATGTACTTTACAGCTCAATAAATGATTAAATAGTCTTCTTTGCTTTAACTCCTAAATTGTATGTGTGTCTTACTGACTTTAATGGTTTCTGTCCCCCATTCCAGGTATCCCATAAATGATAGCAACTCATGGATTCCCAGAATGTGAGCTTTATCCATAGAGAGAATCCAGCAGTTCTGCCTCATAATGTGATGACACTATCCATGAACTCTGATTTTATGTATAAGCCACTTGCTGCATGAGCCTCCCAGTAGATCTGTGGCTTGAAATAAAGAAAATGCAGCAGAAAGAATGCTGCAGAAACCTCTGGTGTGTTTTTAAACATTGATCTTTAAGATTGGGCCAGCCACCTTTGAAAGCCTACACTCTCTACTGTCATAACTTCTGCCCCATTTCCTGCAAAGTCTAGGAAGGATTCAAGTCCTGTCCACTGAGATCTTCCACCAAATGTATTCACTGCTAATGGACCAGGATCTGATTCTCAGCACTACACTTGATTAAGGGGTCATTACAAATCTGCTAAAAATGAGTGACTTTATTTTTAAGCAGTCCCTGAAAGTTTTCTTTTCTACACACTACCAGGTCACATCTGCACTGAAGGTTTAAATGGAAACATCTACTAAATTATTAAGATGAGCATTTAACATTCTCATAGCTTGAATATTTTTCTGAAAAATATTTGCAAAAACTCCAATTCTTCAGGCATTTTGTCTCCCTAATTATAATGACTTTTGTCTAGATCTCACAGGGATGATACCTGCATTTTCTTGTTCCATCACCTGTTTGTATTTTTTACTTTGTGTGTAGAGCATACATGCTGTGTATTTTATATATTGAGTGTGGCCCATTTCTGAATTAAGAGCACATTGTTTTCAGCAGTTTATAATAGGACTAGTCTTAAGCAGACTATGTGTATAAATATTTTGAGGAAAACAGCTGTATACATTTTGGGGCAATGGTTATGCAGAGTATTTACTGGGAGAACTTTCTCTTTAAGAACCCACACATAAAATTTAAGTGCTATATGTTCTATAAAAAATGTACTTAATTATGACTTCAACCATATTTCTTATATTCTGCCATTTTATTTAATGGTCTTGGTTGAATATATACTTAAAAAAAAAACTCTTAAATACCCCAGTAAACAGTGTTCTCAAACACAAATATGAATCCAAATAAAATTATTTTTCTTTGCCAGCAAATTTATACATATTTGAGATCGTTTAATGAATTGAGAGAATGTCAAAAAAGTTTAAAAGCTAAGTAGAGAAAAATGTAGGAATGAGGCCAGAATGTCTTTCAATCTAAATGTTATCAACTGTTAATGAGAAATTAAAATTTCTGTAGGGGATCAGAGAATTATTTCTGCTTAATGTCATACTACAACTGAAAAAAGGTTTACTGTTAGAAATGTCTCTGAGTGGAACTGAGAATTTATCAAAATATTTAGTATTATATGTTACAAGAATTTACCTAATCTAACTTAACATCAGTATTTTATGTCTTAAAATTAATTTGTTTTGTAGTAAATAAATAAGAAAATGTTGCTTCCTACCTGTTTCTTCTATCACTGCAGAATGAGAAAATATTTATGTTAACATAAAAGGTTTTATTTTGCTTGGAATTAATGATAGCTTTATTTACTGTTTGACTATACTGTTTCTAAATTATTGAATCTGCTGGGTTTTATTGATGCAGCTGCCACTTAAGTGATAAATATTATAGAAAGGTACTGTGAAGCTATCGCTTTGTGGCCGGGGTACTTTTAATATAGTTCTGTTTTTACTTAGGTTAAATTCATTGTAAATAATTGTGCAAATCACTGTTCAAATAATTTTAAGATTACATTAAATTTTCTATAAATTACAAGATTTATAAATGTTTGAAATTGTACATATTGATATTCAATGACAAATTTACTTAAAATAAATTGACCCCTCATTCTTACTTGCATTTCTCATTTACAGACTAGAACTTAGATTAAGTCAAATTAACAAAGATGTCTCAGCAAACACAAAACTCAGTTTTGTAAGCAGTACTTCATCACGCACATTCTAAAGAATTAACCAACAGCTGAAGAAGCAGTTTCTACAGTAATGAACACTGTACTCATTTTATCAGAAGAGATAGAAGTATTCCATCTCAGCACTTCCAGAAACACCCTCCACCCTGTCCCCACGGACACAGGTCTCTGCTGGTTCATCCTGTGCTTCTCTTGCTCTGGGTCTGTGGGGTCACATACAGGCCTTCATATACTCCAGCCTGTTGCTTCTGAGTCAGCTCCAGAGACTGCATTTGGCTAACTGAACTGTGCTCACTGGAAGTGGATACTGCAGTGGGTTCCCCTGTGTTTCTAGTTAGCTGCTGGAATGGTTTAGTAAAATCAATCCCAAAGGAAATGTTTACCCCCATTAGAGTCCCAATAAAATCTAATGAGCCCGTCCTTCAAAAAAAAAAGTTTGCCCTTTAAAGTTAAGGAAGGAAAACCCCTCTAGCTATCCTCAGATTCTTGGCTTGAACCACGCAACTAAGTAGTGCAAGCCAAAAATTTCAGTTCCCAGTGGGAACTGTAAATGGAAAGCTCTAAGGACTAACACAGGCTTCTTTCATTTTATTATAGTAAAAGAGCTCCAACAGTAATGATTGTTTTCTCTCTTCTTTTTGTTGAGTTTTAGGCAAGGTTCATCTATCTTTTCTAACACTATAATACAAACTCTTGTATTAACCTGCTAAAGCCTTTTAGTGTAGAATCTAGTGATGGAGTTTGGTTACCTTTGGAAAAGCTGATTTTTTTAAATTTTTTAATCTTTATTGGTACATTACATAAAACACATCATGATTGTACTCCATAATGGGGATTTGTACCAGTATAAGACACAACTTAATTCTCATTTTTTCCCATAGCCCTACCCACCCTACCACACCCCCCATATACATAAAATTTGTTTCCTTACTTTTTTGTTACAATCTCATCATTTTTCCCCCTTCACCCTATTTTACATTGAGCATTTTCTATTTCACAATATATAACATACAATTCTAGGACTCATTTACATCTTTATTTTCTCATACCACAGAAAAGATGCGATATGTACCTATCTGTGCCCTATTTATTTCACTTATCCTCAAGGTATGTCCATTTTAAGTAGAAATGATTCAGACTTATCATTTTTTATGGCAGAGTAATACTCCATTCTGTAGAAGAACCACAGCTTTTTTATCCAGTCTCCAGTTGATGGACACTTGGGTTGTTTCCAAGATGTAGCAATCACAAATTGGGCTGCTATAAACATGAGTGCACATATGTCACTGTGATATGAGTCTTTTAATTCTTGTGTGTGTATACCTAGCAGGGCAATGGCGGGTCAAATAGGACCTCCAATCCTCGCTTTTTGAGGAATCGCCAAACTGATCTCCACAGGGGTTGTACGAGTCTACAGTTCCACCAACAGTGGAGAAGGGTTCCTTCTTCTCCGCAGCCTTGCCAACATTTGCCGTTGGCTGATTCTGAAATGGGAGCCATTCTATGTGGAGTGAGATGGAATCTCAATGTTGTTTTCATCTGCATCTCTCAAATAACTAATGATGTTGAGCATTTCTTCATACGCTTCTTAGCTGCTCTTACTTCTTCCTCTGAAAAATATCTGTTCATTTCAGATGCCCATTTTTGAATTGGGTCATTAAATTTGGGTGGGCTGATTTTTTTTTTTTTTTTTTAGCTCTTTATATATTCTAGATAGTAGCCCTTCGTCTGAGGAACAGCTGGTAAAGATTTTTTCCCACATTGTTGGTTGCCTTTTTGCACTGTTGGTGGTTTCCTTTGCTGTGCAGAAGCTTTTTAAAAGAATGAGGTCCCATTTGTTGATTTCTTCAGCCAATTCCTGTGCTATAGAAGTTTTGTTCATGAAGTCTTTCCCTAAGCCAGTGTCTTCGAGAGTTTTACCTAACCTGTTTTGCAGAAGGTTTAGAGTGTCTGTTTTAATGTTTAGGTCTCTTATCCACTTTGATTTTTTGCTTGGTACACGGTGAAAGAGTTACATCTAGCTTTAGTCTTTGGCAAGTTAAAGCCCAGTTTTTCCAGCACCATTTGTTAAAGAGGCTATCTTTCCTCCATTGAGGATTTTTGGCTCCTTTGCCAAAGATGAGGTGACTCAGTGTATCTGGAGTAGTTTCTAGATCTTCTAGTCTACTCCATTGATCCTCGGGTCTGTTACTTTGCCAGTACCACGCAGTTTTTATCACGGTGGCTTTATAGTATAGTTTCAGGTTCGGAGTTGTAATACCCCCCACCATGTCCCTGTTGCTTTAGAATTGCTTTGGCTATTCTAGGTCTTTTGTGGTTCCAGATGAAAGTTTGGATTTTTTTCTGTAGATCTGTGAAATATGCTGTTGGGATTTGAATCGGGATTGCGTTGAATGTGTAGAGTAGTTTTGGGAGTATAGCCATTTTGACAATATTTGTTCTTCCTACCCAGGAGCAAGGTATGTCTTCTTACCATTTTTTGATATCATCTTCTATCTCCTTTTTCAGAGTGCTATAGTGTTCAGAGTAGAGGTCTTTCACCTCCTTTGTTAGATTGATTCCTAGGTATTTTATTTTTTTGGGTGCTGTTGTGAAAGGGACTGACTCTTCAATTTCTATCTCAGTGGGAAAAGCTGATTTCTTGTAAGAAACAAGTTCAGGGGCTGGGGATTTAGCTCAGTGGTGCCGGCGCCTGTCTTGTAAGTGCAAGGGCCGGGTTCGATCCTCGGTAACCACATAACAATACTGGGTGTGGAGACTCATGCCCAGCAGCAACCAGTACCACATACCAGTGCCGGGCGTGGTGGCTCATGCCTGTCATCCCAGCACTCCGGAGGCAGAGGCAGGAGGATTGCTGTGATGTGAGTTGGAGGCTGAGCTCGGGGCCAGCCTGAACTATAAAGC
>PVIR01002170.1:0-16800 GCA_004026965.1 Petromus typicus
TCAATGCAGATTCTTAAGAGCAAAATTGTCTCCTTTTTTCCCTTCTGAATAGGAATTTGGGATTTGTATTTTTCACATCTGATATGAATGTATATTTACATGATGAAGATCTTTATAGTTGTCTAAAATGAAAATCTTTAAATGTGAGGGCCGGGGATTTAGCCCAGTGGTTCCGGCGCCTGTCTTGCAAGCGCAAGGGCCCGGGTTCGATCCCCAGAAACCACATACAATACTGGGTGTGGAGACTCACCCCAGCAGCAGTCAATACTGTATATCACAGTGCCGGGCGTGGTGGCTCATGCCTGTAATCCCAGCACTCGGGAGGCAGAGGCAGGAGGATTGCTGTGATGTGAGTTTGAGGCTGGGCTCAGGGTCAGCCTGAACTACAGAAGCAACACCCTGTCTCAAAAAAAATAAATAAATAAAAAAGATCTTTAAATGTGAGGTGCTATAGTTATGTGTAATTTTATTGTTTTCTGTATATTTATTTTTTTTTATGTCCCAAATTTGTAATCAGCATATCAAAAAATGTTTTAAATGAAACATTTTACCACTATTTATTCCTAAAAGAGTGTACCTTGGCTGCAGTGAATATTTTTCATTTACTTCTTTATCGACTAGGTTTCTAGGTTCCAAATGCTTAGAGCCCAGCTCTCAGAAAGGGGTGTGGTTCTGTGTGAGGGCATAGGGAAACAGCAATACTGAGCTGGTGATTTCTGGGAGCTTTGTCACAGGTGAGGTCACAGGACATAGGGAAATCAGAAACCTGGACATGAGTGTGGGATGATGGTATTCACACTGACTGGTTTTAGTTTTGAATGGGTAGACAGATCGTGCTCAGCAAAGGCTGTGCCAGGTGTTTTGGCATGGCTATAAGTGGCGACGTTCTGTGTGAAGGGTGTTCTCAGGGCACAGGAGTTGGACAGGAGGGCATCTGCCCGGCCCAAGGGGAGGTGGGCCTTGACAGTGAGCCTGGAAGGCAGCACGCTAAGTCCTGAGGTAGGAGGGCATGGCACACTGAGCAGGCTGAGTGGAGATCAGGCGCATGCAAGAGGCCAACTGTGAGGAGGGCCGTGCATCTGGTGGAGAAGGAAGGCCTGGTCAGGGGCCAGCAGGGTGAGCCTGGTGAGGAGACCAGGGGTGCTGCTTTGTTTTTCCTATACATGTAGTTCTGGTTTACAGACAGTCACAGAATTAAAGGCACTGTGGTCGCGGTACTGACACTGGCCTGGGAGCTGTGAGTGTGGCAGAGAGGTCAGGGTGGAGGTCAAAACATTGGCTCCAAGCAAAGTCACGGTCTTCTGGACTTGAGATGAAGATCTGAGACCAGTTTGGCTGACACAACACAGAACCTAGGAACGGAGGTGACTCCACGTCCCTGGGGTGGCAGTGCTGTGCTGCAGGGACAGAGTCCGGTGCCCACAGCAGACTCTAGTGCCAGCCCTCCCATGGGGACCAGGGGCTAGAGCCAGGGCTCTGCCACACTTGCTCACAGATGGGGCCTGGGGGGTCCAAAGAGAGAGCCTGGTTGGTGACGTGGGTCAGAAATTGGGAGTCCAGGTGGACTTGAAGATGGCAGAGCTGAGGGGAATTTCCACAGCGGGCTGGGAGAGAGCAGGTGATGCGCGTGCTGAGGGGCTCAGGGTGGGAGCGGGGAAGTGAGCGGACAGGGTCCTGGACAGCGGGGTATGGTTTCGGAAACTGAAATGATGTCAGACTTGGTTGCTTTCCTTGCTCCTGCTGGGAAGTTACAGTGTCAGAGCTGGAGGTTTAGAGCACACGCTTGCAGCAGAGTTGTGGTTTTGTTCTCCCAGTTCTGAGGGCTGGAGCAGAGGAGAACCAGGTGACGAAAGTGAGGCAGGAGTGTTGACTGGCCCCTCATGGGCACGGGGGTCCTGGCAGAGAGGACACTGTAGTGCATGTGGGCAGGAGCAGTGTCCTGCAGAGAAGCCTATGTGAGCGAGCAGAGCAGTGAGCACAGACGTCAGAGGCTAAGTGGGACAGAGAGGTCTGATGGGGTCTCAGGGACGGCCCTGTCGGTGACAGACAGCAGCAGTTCTGTCAGCTGTCATCTGTGAATCCTCCCTGGACTCATTACCGCTCGTCATTTATGGTGACGTGTTAAAATATCCAGTAGGTCATGGGGAGCAGAAGGGCACGTTTTTAAGTTTAGAAAGGGTGCTAAGTAAGGAGAAGAAAAGAGCTTATTTGATAGTAGCTTATGTGAAGGAATCCTGGAAATGTTAGTGTACGAAAAGTACACAGGGAGCACCAGTACTGTGTGGGAGCTAAAAATGCTAATTTGGCATTAACACATATTAACGAATATGTGTACAGTGGCCAGCTAAGGGACCTGGGCTTCACAGAGACCAAGCAAGGTGGTGTGTGTTCATTACCGTGTGGTTTCTTGCTCAGTAAGCACACGGCCTAGATGTGGCCAGCAGTGTGAACAGGTGTGGTTGTGCTGCAAATCACAAAGCCACCAGTGACCATCAGATGCAGACAGAGCAGGAGGGGCAGTCACAGTGGTCCCCCCAGGACGCCTGTGCATGCACCAGGCAGGACCCACCTTCCTGGAGGACTGCTGTGTAGTGGTTCTCGGTGACTTTATGTCTCCTGTCAGGGTGTTGACGCAGGCTGGGGCTCTGTTGGAGTCTTCAGGAGCTCTCCCAGAGAGAGGAAGGGAGGGGAGTTTGTGCCAGCAGGAGTTGGGAAGCCCAGACACCATCTGTCTGCTGAGCCGGTATTGATGCAGGCCAGGGCCTCTGTTGTGATGTACCGAGTAGGTTTTGGGGAATAGGTTGAGAGTTCAGTGGAGAGCCTGGCCAGGTCATGGTTTAAATCTGGAAGCCTAAAAATGAAAATCTTTTCCGTTCTGTATCTCAGTCAACAAATATTTCTTGATTGTCTACTCATGCGTCTTGCGCTGTAGTAGGTTCTGAGAAAGATAATAGGGAGTTTAGGATGTAATTCTTACACAGGACCTTAGTCTTTAATAGGGAGTGTTCCTTCTGGTTGTTAAGTGGGAGCAGGGGAAAGCCTTTCAGTGAGAATGCAGGCCCATCCTGTGGGTGGTGAGACCGGAAGCAGGGAGGTGCTTCTGACTGGTCGTAGGAAGCCTTTTTTCTCGGGGCAGCAGGTGGGAGGAATCCTGGTCTCCTGCTCCTTGAGGCTTGGAGTTCAGTGAAGGGAGCAGACACACTGAAGTTAGAATGTGGGGCCTCCAGGGTTCTACAAACTTGCTGGGGGCATCAGGGGCTGCACTTGAGCTGGATGTCAGGAGGAGCCAAGGTCTGGAAAGACGCGGGCTTAGCAGGTCTGAGGAACATCATTTCCCCACTCCTGTGGTGCAGGGTGCCTGAGGGAGCAGGCTACCCGCAGGAGCCAGGCAGCCCGGAGTCTTGGCAGTGCATCCTGGACTTGTAGTACTGGGACTGCAGCATGATGCATTGAGGGGACAGCAGAGTTTTGTAACCAGCGTGATGAGATTGGTGTTTTAGAACGTTATCATTAGAAAGGAAAAGCACTTTTCCTCCTTTATAAAGTTAGTGCTTTTGAAAATGTGAGAAATATAGCAAAGAATAAAAATGAACCTACAAATCTCCCCTTCAGTGTACCACGAGGTGACTTGCTGACATTTTGGTGTGGGAAGAACACTGCCAGTTTTGTTGCCACACCATAGGACCAGAGCTGTCGAGGGTGCCCCAGTCATCTGGAGCAGGCTCGCTGGTGCAGGAGGTCTACAGGTTCTGGAGGTGACCCCAGCCCTCCACTCCTCCCTGCTTGATGTTCTTCCCACAGCAAGCTGGACCTGGGTGTGGCACAGGAGAATAAAGCAGGCTCAGCCAGCGTGGCTGAACTCACTAATAAAATGCGTATCAAGGTTGTGTCTTAAATTTCATCTAAACCAAGATTGTCCAGTGACTCACTGGTGAGTCTGTCCACTGATTATATCCTGACTCTCCAGATAACTGCGGGAGGTCACTGTTTGGAAAGCCTGTATTAAAAATAATCGAGTCCATGTTTCGGAAATGTGACATTGAATTATTAAATTGAAGAGATATAAAGTAATGACTTAAAAAGTTATTTTAGAAAGTTAACAGGTAGTTGTTATTCAGAGTAGTGTGGAATACAAAATAATTCCTAGGGCTCTTTGTCAAATAGATCAGAGTAGCTGTGGAATATGAATACTAGCAAGCTGCACACCAACTGTTAAATGAATTGCTATTCATAAGTGCTTGTAAAAAGTCAGTTGGAGACACTTAGAGTTGTTCAGCACCCATGAGCCTCAGTTTGTAATAAATAGTCTAGCCAGAAAATAGGATTATCTTTAAGTTAATGTTCACACTTTTAATTTTCTTAAATGTTTCTTTAGTCTTTCAGACTCTCATATTTTATTTTTTTAGAAACCGTTGTTGACTTCCCTGAAGTAACTACCTTTAGAGAAGCAGGATAGAGCAGCAGAAAAGTAGTTGGGAGTGAGACCCGAGTTTAGGATGATGTGTTTTGAGAGCCAGCTTTGCAGTGGTTTTGTGCAGTGTAGTTGCTCCTGCCATTGCGGGTGGCAGCTCCTGCCCCACAGCAGGGGAGTGGGACTGCTGAAGTGCACGCGCACACCTGCCACAGTTCCTGCACGTGGTAGGCAGGCAATAGAGGGTCGCTGTTGTGACGTCATAGCAAGGGTCTGTTTTCCCATAGCCATCCTACCTGCATCTGTTTGACACCTGTGCAAGCAGCAGAGTGACCCCTTTATGCTTGCTTAAGTTATTTTTTTGTGTTCAATGATATTTATGTTTCCCCGGTGCTTGTAAACCACTACAGTTATCTTTGTATTTTATCCATGTCATAGGTAGTATTTGTTATTCATTAGTTTCAAGTACTTCCCTGTAAATATGGTTTTGAAATTGCTATTGTATTAAAATAAATGGAAGCTGGAATAGTGTACTAGTTTTTTTCTGTCCTTTTTCTCTTTTATTTTTTTTGGAGACTGAAGTGATACTCTATTAAGTTTTCAGAATGTGGATGTAAATATTTTTATTTATTTCTAAAAAGACAGAATGATAATGCTTCTCTTAGTTTTTCTACTGATGTCATTAGGCTCATTTCATGTCCTGAGGAGAGTTTAGATGACCTTGCCCCGAGAGCAGCTTGTGCCGCTAGAAGGCAGCACTGTAGAGCGCGGACTCGAGGAGGCGTGCATGGTGAAGGCCTTTCCGACTTTCCATCAGGTGTCGTCAGAAGACAGAAGTGCCCTGTGGGCTTTGGTCACGTTCCACGGAGGCAGCTGCCAGCTGAACCTCAATAAGAAGTGCACGCATCTGATTGTGCCCGAACCAAAGGGGGTGAGTGTCCCTCGTCCACGCCATCTGCCAGGTTACGTGAGTATGCGCACTAACCACACGTCTCCTGAGCTCCCGAATTTCTGGATTCCGCTTACAAAAGCTGATTATATTGGTTTATGATATTTATTTCACAGAAACGTGAGATGATTATAAACTATCCGTGACTGCAAATTACAAATGAATTTTGACTTAGTCTATAGGGAAAATAAAAATCTCAAAGAGTCTGTAGGGAAAATAAAAATCTCAAAGTTCTTTTTCAAATTTTGTCAAACTTTATTTTTATATGTGGAAAAATGTGTTTTTAGACTGTATCATGTTTTTAAAAAGGAAGTTTGTGGTAACTGCTGAGGATTGAAATCTGGGAGCCTGGTGCTTGGTAAGGATGTGCTGGGCTGCCAGACTACACCCAGTCTGTCTCCCAGCATCGATTTGTTCCAGGTGTAGTTATAAAAATTTTCGGTAAAGGTTTTTAGAGGTAGGGTCTCATTGTATAGTTCAGGCTGACTGTGAACTTGCGTTGATCCTCCTGCCTCAGCCTCCCGAGTACTAGGATGACAGGTGTGCACATAAAGGTTTTCTGTGTATTACATTAATAATCTGAAATGTATCATGTCTCAGCAGTAGTGTGGCCACGAGCACTGTGCGTCAAGTGGGGTCCCAGGACCCCTTCAGAATGTGGGCTGCCTTCTGCTTTCCCAGCCTTACTGGACCCCAGCAGTGTGTGAGGGAGCAGTATGGAACTTTGGGGACCCAGTTGAGTGTACACATACTGGTCACTACATCACATTTTTGAATTGCTTTTGCTTGGAATTGACATTGTCCTCCTGTTACTGCATCTGGGGCACCGAGTCAGAGAGGTAGGAGAGAGTTGAGTGTGCTGGGGGAAAGAGGGCTGAGACCTGGCAGGGGCCCAGACCTTGCTCTGCCCACTGTCCCAGCAGCTGGAGAGACCCTTGCTGAGTGCTTTTCCCCAGAGCTTCCTGACAGGTGAGCCATGGTCTGGGGTGACTTGGCACAGTTAGTGAGCTGCTGTCTCCAAGATCTCTTTCCTGGGAAAGTATGTCATGTGACTTTTGCAACTGTCTGTATTTAACAGTCTTAAGTAGTAAATAGTACACTTTGGCTAAATAATTATTACAGATGTTCTTTTTGTCTCATATGGGCTGTAGCCAAAAATAAATCCTTTGATTTTTATATAATTGAAAGAGGAAATAGTCTTGTAACTGAGTGATACTTCTGAAGGGCCAGCTTTAACAGGCAGTACTTGAAGAGAGCAGGTTTGTCAAAATTGTTTTAAATTGGAATTTGACATTTTTTTTCAGTATTGAGTATTGAGCCCCAGGCGTTTTCTGCCACTGAACTATGTCCCTCATCCTTTTTAATGTTTTGTTTTGAGATCGTCTTGCTGGCCATGAACTTGGTGGTCTTCCTGTCTTACCTGCTCCGTATCTGCAGTTATAGGCAGATGCCACTTGACACAGCTACAATTGAATTTCATTCTAGAAATCTTAATTCATGGTTTTTCCCTCCAGAAATATTTTGTTGATAAATCCTTAGTGACACTGAGGTCCCAGCTTTAAAAAAATCATTTTATTTTTCACAGTACTGGGAATTGAACTTGCAGTACAAGGCAGGCTTTCTGCATTGAGCCACGGCCTCAGCCGTGAGTGTGGTATATATTTTAAAGTACTTACTGACTTTAAAGTACAACTAAAAATGGAATATTTTTAAAGGACTATTTGGAAGAAAACCATATCTGAGTCAACAGTTTATAGAAGTGTGTGTATATGTGTGCCTTAATTGGGCTTTATTTATCTCAACAAAGGATCACTATAAATTGATCATTTTACTTGGCTAAAATATGCTTGTAAGACAACAAATATACTAGATGGTGGTTTTTAGAAAAAAATAATGCAAACATTTTAACAATTTTTTATTAAACAAGATATATGTGCACAGACGCACTACTTTTGTATCAGGGTTTCTCATCAAAGTTTATGAGATACATTATTTTGTGTAATTTATTAACTCTTCATCCTTGGTTTCACTTATAAACTGGGAAAGAAAGTTAAGTCTTATTTGCTTTTTAAATTTTTATTTCCCAGTTTTTACAGAACTGATGCATTAGAGGGAAAATGAACTGCTCTTTTAATGCTTACTTCATTTCCTCTGCTGTCCGTGGTGCAGCTTCGTAAAAATAGATTCAGTGTTTGCCGATAATGAAAATACCAGTGATCTGTAGTGAAGCTCACCACATAGTAGGCAGTGAAGCCTCATCCCTTTCTGTAACTAGATTTCCTGTACACTCTGCTGTAAGTCCATGGTGCCCGGATACACAGTGAGGACCAAGAGAGCAATTAGTTGTGCAGCATCTGCGGTCTCTGTGTGCCCTAGTGCAGGGCAGTGGGAAGGCCCGTGAGTGACAGGGTAGGTACTTGTCTCTCTGAGTAGAAGCGCCACGGTTGTGAAGGGGCAGGAGAGCTCGTGAGACTGCTGAGTGCGGCTCAGTGTGCTGCCCAGTGGGGCGGGCCTTATGCACATGCCTGGCTTCCGTCCCCCCACTCTAAGTGACATGCACTCTCTTTAGTGATCGGACTCTCCAATGACAAAGTGACCAATTTTTGCTAAGCTGATGAATGAGTCAGGGTAATCATTTCTTTTATGACTTTTCATAGCTATTGCTTAGAAAGCTGATAGAAAGCTGACCATGTATTTTCAGTATGAATATTTGCTGGCTCCCTCAGGAGGTCAGTGACAAGTATGCAGTGTTCACCTGTCATTGTATGACAGCATCCCTGTACCCCATCCTCTCTACCAGCTTTTGTGCAGATAAAGCAGGGCCTTCAACATGTTTTAGGAACTCCGCCGTGGTAGCGAATCTTCCTTAGCGTCATTGAATTAATAGCCATGATCACCTAACTGCAGTACAAGGCAGGAACCCCAGCAAACTGGAAAATCATGGTGGCACATTGGTGCCCAGTCTCTGCATCCCTATTCTGTGAAGTTCATCATTTGCTGTGGGGTGTGACAGACCACGTGTCCTCTGTGTCTCTTTAAGATAACTGAAGTTTTAAGATAGGACGTATGATCTAAGGATGATACAAGTAATCCAAATAATGTTAAGGGGAAATATTCTAACTCCCGACCTCCTAGATGTCTGACGTGCCAAGGTCATGTGCTCTAAAATCCAAGAATGAATTCTAGGAATAACAGAGGTTTAAAGTAGAAAGAATTCATTGAGAGACAGAAAGAGGACCAGAAGTGGGCTACCCGCCGGTCCCGCTTCTCCAGGGTGTTTTATTGAGCAAAGGGATGAGGTGAAAAGGGTTTGAGGTATGACAAGACTGGTCAGCAGAGTAGAATTGTTAGATGATAGTGGTCCAGAGGGAATCATAAGGTGGTGTAAGGTGGACAGGCCTGTGGTCATCTGAAAGGCTCCCAAGTATAATCACTTAGGTAATGTTGATTGAATGGGTCAAATGGGGAGGCAGGTCCTGGAGCAGTGAACGTGCAGCAAATGTGAGTTTTCTGGATGCAGAGGGGCTGGGGAGGTCCGGGCCACCCAGGTGGTTGGTACTGACTGAGGGAACCAGTCTCGCTGTTGATCCAGGGGAAGTATGTGGGTGTGCTTGCTCCTGTTTTTTGAAGCCTGCCTAGCAAGCTCAAGGTCCCCAGTTTGATCCCGAACCCTGGTACCATGTACCACATTACTGGGCTCACACCTGTAATCCCAGCACTCAGGAAGAAGAGGCAGGAGGATTGCTGTGAGTTCCAGGCTTGCCTGGGCTACATAGTGAGTTCAGGGTCAGACTGAACTACAACGCAAGACCCTATCTCAAAAAACTTAAAAAAAAAAAAAATTGTGTGGTACACTGGTTCAGACAAAGGCACTGAAACATGGCCTGGCTCCTCATTGTCTCCAGTAGTAAGTCTCTCCTGTGACAAGTGAGAGGCAAGGCAGGCCCCTCCCCACTTGCTCTCCCTGCGTCTTCTTGGGAGTAAATGTCCCTGCTAGCCTGCCAGCCCCGAGGGACTCGAGCATCCCAGACTCCTGTGTGTATGTGGAGACTGTTTCTCAGTGTCCAATATCTGCCCACTTCTGTCCATGGTGGCAAATAGTTTTAATTTTGGTGTTTATTAACAATTTAAAATTACTTTATTTCATATTTTTATTTCAAGTATCTTGTAACTTTCAGTGAAGAATAATATATAAGCCTTTGCTGGCCTTCGGAGAAGAGGTCTTGCTGTGTTGTTCAGGTTGACCTGGAACTGAATAATAGCCCAGGCTGGCCTTAAACTTGCAGTGATCCTCTTGCTTCAGCTTCCCAAGTACTGGGATTATGAGCCGGGTGTGCTACCACACCCGGCTATAAACCGTATAATACAACATCTGTGTTATTGTTATTTAAATATATATTTGTATTACAGATACTTTGATATATTCTTGGACTTAATATTTTCCTGAAGTATCTCTGGATCTTCTTGGGGAGAACCCAGATACTGAGAGTCTCTAAACTACTATAGAAATTTACCCTTGCCTGGGGGGTGGTCCTGTGAAGTATTTTCATACTTGAGTACAGTGCTTCCTCTGTTCATGAACTTCATTCATTCCTTGAGTCCGAAAAAATGTCCAGATTTGTATTTGTGCGAAAAGGACAGGCATGGTTGTGTTTGTCTCTAGATAGAATCTGCTACGGGTAACATTTTGCTAAATGCTCCTGCACACCACTGATCTTAAGGATGCCCTCATGCTCGGGGAACGGGTTAGGACGTGTCATAAGCTCCTGCACGGGTGCTAGAAGTGTGATTGGTATTGCTCTATGGGAGGAAGTCCAGCCCTGGCCAGTGGCTATGGAGTAAAAAGAATTGCCATACGCTGTACACATGGACCAGCTCCCCGTGCATGAAATCACACTGTGAACGTGCACTAACAGAGTTTAAAACCGGCTTTAAAACAGCAAGAGAGCTCAAGGTCTACATTACTTTCACAAAGAACAGCGGAAATTTGGGATTAATCATAAAATATAACTCCAGTTTCTCACAGCGGCAAAACACTAGTGTGACTGCCACTGCAGGAGTCTGATCCAGGAGCCTCTGGGGAGGGTGCGGGATGGGGTCTGTGTGGGCAGCAGCTCCGGTAGTCCTTTGGGCATCTTGGGCATCGGGTGAAGGTGTGGGCACAGGAGGAGGCGGTACTGTGGGCAGCACAGGTTCTTGACTCTGTCTGCTCTGTGTTGTTTGCAGTTGCACATTTAAATAGAAGCGCCAGTGTAGAAATGTGCCTGTGGATGCGCGCGCGTGTGTGTTTGTGTGTGCGTGTGTGTGTGTGTGTGTGTGTGTAGTGTAAGTGAAAAATACACAGGGTGCTACATTTGCATCGTGATCGTAGAGCTCCCCAATTGCCCTTAGTACTGTATATGCGTGTGTATTTATGAGAAAATAATTGGAACTACCCACCAAAACTGCCATCAAGTCCTTTCTAGTCATTGGGTGTCCTTATTTTCCTTTTTTTGTGGTAGTGGGGATCAAACTCAGGACCTTGTGCTTTGGAGGCAGTTACCACTTCAGTTTTCTTAGTCAGTATGGGTGTTTAACCTGGAGAAAGGCGTGGTCCCATTGCTGGGCTGGACTTCCTCTTCCAAGGGAGAGAGCCGTGCCTCCCACTGCTCCTCTGTCCCCGCCAAGTGTAAGCCCTGTCCCTGCTGAAAACTGCATGTGCCACTGTGGGATGCGTGTTCAGCTTGGGGTCCAGTCACCTGGTTCCCAGAGGCGTGCATCTTTGCTCCAGGCTTTTCTGAGCCAATGCTGAGGGTTCACTATGCTACATTTACAGACTCATTGTTTAGAAGCCACGTCCTTGCTGTGTGGATTGTCCTGTCCCCTCTCCATGGTTGCCTGCCGTGCCCAGACTGTGCCCTCTGCCTGAGTCTGCCCTGCCTCTGTCCTGTGTCCTGTGTCCTGTGCTGGCCTTCTGACTGTGCAGGAGTCTTCTTCTCCCCATAGCACCGATGTGGGCTCTGCTGGATTCCCACTGCATGTTTAAGTCCTCTAAATTCTGAGCCATCTATGGCTCTCTGTAAGCCGGAAGCTTGTTGCGTGAACCCTTTTGGCCTGCAGGATTATAGAATGAGCTTTCCGAGTAGCTGATTCTGGGAAAGTTTCACTGTGATCAGCAGTCATGTCCCTGGGACTATTCCTGAGGCATCAGAGATGCCAGATGTGAACTTGTTGTGGAAAGCCAGCTTTATAAAAAGTATGTGTAAATACTTGGTGCATTTTTGCTTCATGGTTTTCCACAGGGTTCCTAGCTGTATTCGTCCCTTTAAAGTGCTCCTTTTGGATGACTAGACAGGACTGCCATTGCAAGTGTGTGGCCCTCGAGGGCACTGGCATGGCCCCTCCTTGTATGTAGGAGTTCAGGTTGCTGGATGCCAAGGCTGCCTTCTTCCTGAGCTTCCCCTTGAAATAGAGAATCCCAGAGATCGCCGACACTGACATTCTTGTGTGTTTGTGCTTCACTCACAGGAGAAATACGAATGTGCTGTGAAGCGAGCTAGTATTAAAGTGGTGACTCCTGACTGGGTGCTGGACTGTGTGTCCGAGAAGACCCGGAAGGACGAAGCACCGTACCACCCGCGCCTGATCATCTACGAAGAGGAGGAGGAGGAGGGGGAGGAGGAGGAGGAGGTGGAGAATGAGGAGCAGGACTCCCAGAACGAGGGCAGCACTGAGAAGTCGAGCCCGGCTAGCTCGCAGGAAGGGTCTCCTTCCGGGGACCAGCCGTTCTCCCCCAAGCCCAGCGTAGAGACCTCCAAAGGGGAGTTGATGTTTGATGACTCCTCAGACTCCTCACCCGAGAAGCAAGAGCGGAACTTGAACTGGACCCCAGCTGAAGTGCCCCAGCCCACAGCTGCCAAACGCAGGCTGCCCCAGGGCAAGGAGGCCAGCCTCATTAACTTGTGTGCCAATGTCCCGCCAGTCCCAGGGAACATCCTGCCCCCGGATGTCCGGGGACACTTCATGGCCTCTGGACCGAACCTCCAGAGTTCTGAAAGAGCGGAAATGATCGCCACATGGAGTCCAGCTGCTCGGACATTGAGGAATATTACTAACAATGCTGACATTCAGCAAATCAGTCGGCCATCAAATGTAGCACATGTAAGTCACTCTGGAAAAGAAAAAAAAATTTTTTTTTTTTTTGAGATAGGTTCTTGCTTTGTATTGTAGTTCAGGCTGGCCCTGAGCTCCCTATGTAGCCCAGGAGAGCCCCACACCTGGCACTGTGGTATGTGGTACTGATTGCTGGTGGGCTTGAGTCACCATGGCCAGCATTGTGGTATGTGGTTACCTGGGAACGAACTCAGGACCTTGCACTTGCCAGGCAGGCGCTGGAACCACTGAGCTAAATGCCCGGCCCTGGAAAAGAAATTCTAGTATTGGATCTAAGAATTGAATTTCGCAGCTCTTTCAGGGTAGTTCATTGTTTCTGCTTCTTCAGACTGAGTCACTTAGAAAGCACTGTCTGTGGAGACACAGTGGTTGCATAGTGGTTGTCCACTGTGGCTCCAGCTATCACTAGGGGATTTGAGCCCACCACTCCCTCATCCCCTTCTACTTGACATTGCACCCCTGTTCTGGAAGTGAGTGCATTTGTGGCTGAGCTCAGTTGGGAGTAGGAGCAGACCAGGGTTGGTCCGCGCAGGTGTCCATTGGTATTGCTCAGGCTGGGGGCCTGCCCACCCTGTTTTTTCCCAGCAGGACAGCAGGCTGCTGAGAGCCACAGAGAAATGGGCATACATCATACACAGGAGCTAGTGACAGGAAAGGGTCCAGTGACAGGAAGGGTCTAGAATTCATGACCTATAGTGTTCATCCTGCCAGCATGGGGAGGTTGGCAGGCAAGCAGGAATAGAAGAAGTTGTGGGCAGTCAGGCACAGTACCACCTGCAGCTGTCCTCGAGGGGGGCCGCTGCCGCATGCCGGCCCATGGTTGGGGGGGGACTGGGGCACCGGCCACTGCAGAGCCTGGCTGGGAGCTTCCCAGTGGTGAGAGGGAAGAGGACAATTGCAAGACAGGAGGAAAGCAAGCTTCTGAAGTGTTAGGAGCAGGAGACAGAGGTGGGCTTACCTCTAGCCAGGGTGGGGAGGGTGCATAGCTCACTAGCAGACGCCTCTACCCAGGGTGGGAAGGGCGCATAGCTCATTAGCAGACACCTCTACCCAGGGTCTCACTAGCAGACACCTGTACCCAGGGTGGGAAGGGCGTATAGCTCATTAGCAGACCCTGTGCATGGTGAATGCTTAGTGGTGAGGAAGCATCGGCATACACTGCGGTGCTTTCTGTGGTAGTAGCAAATCAGATGATGTGAGTTAGAGAAGGATTGTGACTGTGGCGATGGATTCCAGCCTCATCCATTCAGCCTTATTTGTAGTCTGGCACAGTTGCAAGAGCAGTTAGGGTTCCTGCTTTTCTTAGATTCCTTGGGATGGACGTGTTTTTAGGCGGACAGTCAGGAGTGTGACAGGTACTGCAGGTGTAGAGGTAGGTGGCTCGGTGTCACCTTCTCTCATGACCAGCCCTCCTCTGCCTGCTCACATTGTGAGAGATGGCCACCCTCCACTGTGCACTGCTCCTCCCGCAGGTGTCCTTTTGACTGTCCTGGAGTCCACTCCTGGTCTGTATAGTCTCCTCCCTCTGGCCCCCTTGTTCTAGAGTAGGTGGAGCCGAGGGAGGCCGGTTGCATTTGTTTCCTATGTCCTTGGTGGAAAACAAGGCGTGTCCAGTGTTTAAAGTGAGAGGAGATCGGACCCTGCGGCCTGTGTGCTCTCCAGGAGGCAGCGAGGTGACATTCCGGGTCGCTGCAGCCCGTGGCCAGGTTGCACACCCAGCAGCTGTTCCCCCAGGCTCAGTTTGGCCTTGGGGTGCCCCGAGGCTGTGCAGCTGTTTAGGGTGTGGGTCGGGCTCGTTTCCCCTTTGCCTTGAAAATCTCTTCAAGCCTTGAGAAGCGGCAGTGCTGTGCTGGGTTCTCAGCGTAGGAAGTTGTCTTGGCTTTGTGCTGTTGGAGCCGATTGAACAAGTTCATCAGTGGCACATCTTCATTTGGTATCTTGCAGCCAGTTGAGGAAATTGGCTTCAGCTTTGTGCTGTTGGAGCCGATTGAACGAGTTCATCAGTGGCACATCTGCTTCATTTGGTATCTTGCAGTCAGTTCTCAGTTTGCTTGGTGTCCATTGTGGTCACTGTCCCTTTCCCTCCCACCCTTAGCACAGGAGCCCTAGCTTACCCCTCTCCCATGGAGCAGAGTGGCCTGGCAGGGAAGCGGCCCAGCCGGAGATGGCTGTGTCCATCCGAAGGGCTTGGCACCTGTAATGATGGGCTGGGGACCTCCGAGTGCAGGCAGGCCTGTGTAGATCCTGTCTGCGTGTCACGGTTGAGTGCGGAGCGTGTGCCCCAGGGGAGGTCGTGGCCTGGCGGAGGTGGCTGTGGTCAGGGTGCTGGAGTTCAGTGTGAGCCCTTCCTTGGACGGTGAGCCCCAGCTTGTCCACATGGAGAAGCAGGAGGTGGCCGTGGAGGGGGCTAGGTGGGCTGAGTGCAAGTCTGGCCGCTGATGCCTCTACCCTGTCATTCCCAGGGCCTCTGAGTTAGGAGCTGGGCTGGCAGAGGGGAGGGGGTAGAGTTGCTACCCTGGCTTATTCTGGGCCCTTTAATTTATTAGTTCATCTAACATTATATACATAGTTCAGGTTTTGGTATTCTCAAAGAAGAATTTATGTGCTTGCTGTGTTGACATTGGCGATATGAAAGAAACATGCCAAGCTGCAGAATGGCTTTGCTGTTTGCTTTCACGTGGTGCTTCTGATGGTGGATTGTGAGCTGGGCTCTTGCTGTCCTGCTCTGGGACCCGTAGATAAGGACCAGCCTTGCTCTTGTTTCTCAGATCCTGCAGTCCCTTTCGGCACCCACGAAGACCCTGGAGCCGCAGGTGGGCCACGGCCAGCAGGGGCATGGCAATGCCAGCGCCAGTGCCATGCTTCTCGGCCCTTCGAGGGGCACACCTGATGCTCACTTGCCACCACCACACCGCCAGCCTCCGCCGCAGCACCCATTGCAGCACCCTGTCCTTCACTTACAACCCCCACAGATGCCCCAGCAGCCCTGTCCACAGCAGCAACACCCGTTCCCGCAGCAGCCCCAGCAGCCCCAGCCGCCCCAGCAGCAGGTCCTGCAGCATCCGTTCCCCCAGCAGCAGCTGCACCCCCAGCAGCAGCTGCACCGTCCCCAGCAGCCCCTGCAGCCGTTCCAGCAGCAGCACCTGCAGCAGCAGCTCCATCAGCTGCAGCAGCATCAGCTACAGCACCAGCAGCTGGCACAGTTGCAGCAACAGCAGCAGAGCCTGCTACAGCAGCAGATGCAACAACAGCAGGTACAGCAACAGCAGCTGCAGCGCCTCCACCAGCACCAACAGCAGCTGCAGCATCCTGCCACGCCACACCTGGGCCAGGCACCCCCAGCCATGCAGCACCAGGCCTCACACCTGCAGCCCCCACTGCAACAGCCCCCACCACAGCTGCCATTGTGTGGACACGACCCAGCTGTGGAGAGTGAGTAGTGGGTGTAAGTGTTTCTGGGGGTGAGGTGTGAGGAGGGGTTCATATGTAATAATCATCACAGAATGGATCCCTTGGGTCTCATATCCAGCTGAGCAGCAACTAGGGGTCACTATGCTTTTTCCCTGTTGTTGGATGTCACCTGCTGATGGAGGACACCCAGTCATCTCTAGCACCAAGGATGACCTGGGCTATGCCATTGCTGTGCTCCAGGGTTGCACAAGTTGCTGGTGACCCTCAGGTCAAAACTGGCCTAGTGCACGCTGGACACGCAGCTGTATGCTCAGTGTCGCCTTCACGTTCAGAGTTCTGACTTCTTCTCTCCTAGTTCCAGAGGAAGGCTTCCTTCTGGGGTGCGTGTTTGCGATTGCGGATTACCCAGAGCAGATGTCTGATAAGCAGCTGCTGGCTACCTGGAAACGGGTGAGCTTCCTGGAGGGCTGGACTTGGTGCTTGAAGAGGAGCCGTGTGAGTGTAGACAGTCTGCTCCTCCAGCTGCTCTTGGGCGGTGCATTTCTGCATCCAAATGTGTGGCAGGCTGTCTTGCTGTGAGCCCCCTCTGGCTTGGGGTGGTCACTCTGGGCTTCAACTCACTCGCCCTTGGGTGAAGATTTGGGGCTTCATCATCTTCACCATCTTTGCAGCTCGGAACTCTAGGGCACTTGTTATTTGTCTATAATTAGGGGTTGAGTAAGAGCAGATTTCCGGCAGTGGCAGCTTGGATATGTCTGAGTTGTTCTTCTCAAAGGTGTGAGTTGGAGAGTGCTGGGTCTCCAGGCTGGCAGGGACCCTGAAGTCTTGTCATTGCCCACAGTGGTCTATTAATTTGTTTTATTATTTTGCCTCGTAC
>PVIR01002170.1:16900-74273 GCA_004026965.1 Petromus typicus
TCAGGCTGGCCCTGAGCTCAGCCTCAAACTCACATCACAATCCTCCTGCCTCTGCCTCCCGAGTGCTAGGATTACAGGCGTGAGCCACCACGCCCGGCACTGTGGATGTGGTACTGGTTGCTGCTGGGTGTGGGTCTCCACACCCAGTATTGTTATGTGGTTACCGGGGAATCGAACCCAGGTCCTTGCGCTTGCGAGACAGGCGCCGGAACCACTGAGCTAACTCCCTGGCCCTTGCCTCGTACTTTTTAGAAAGAAGAGAAAGCGCTTTTCTTGCCATGTCACAAATCAAAACTGAGTCTCACAGTTGTCATCATCATTATTTTTGTGTGTGGTACTGGGATTGAACTGAAACCCTTGCTCTTGCCAGTCAGGTGCAGAGCCATTGAGCTATATTCCTGGCATCCCTCCAACAATTTTTTTGAAATAAACCTGAGTTGAGTTCAGACATGTCTTGAATATGCCTCACTGTAATTCCTGGCTTTTACACCCCTGCGTTCGGGGGGCTGCAGCAGTAGGATTGCCTCAAGCTCGAGGCCAGGCCTGGGTACGTTGTGAGTTCAAGGCAGCCTGCACTACATGGAGAGACTCTGTCTCAAGAAACTAAAAACACTAAAATAAACTCGTGTCGTGTTCTGAGCATGCTCCAGGAGCCGAGCATTGGGTAGCTGAGGTGAGACAGACTGACTCTGGCACTGAGGACCCCAACGCTTGGGCTGGACAGAGGCGGTGCAGATGCAGGAGGAGCCTGAGGCAGGGCACTGGCCTGCCAGTGGGCTCATTATGAAGCTGGGAAAGTGATTCCTGGGCTGAGTCTTACATGAAAGGTGGAGGAAGATCCTAGGAGAGGATTGTGCTGGTGGGGTGAGTGGCCAGCAAAGGCACCTGCCCGGGTTGATGAACAGAGACTGGCAAGAAGCTCCTGGGTGGGCCTCGGAGGCAGATAGGGCGAGGGACAAGGCAGGTGTGCCTGGAGAGCCGCCCAGCTGGCTAGCACTCCAGAGCCAGGCACAGGGGTTAAGCGGAGCAATCATAGCGCCTCAGTTTTCTTTTGCCAAGTAACAGATTTGTGTGCAGCTTGGAGGCTGAGACAGCACGCTTTGTCCCATGGACCGAAGTCCTGTGGTGGTGTAGGGTGGCTGTGACTGCTGTCCCCTGTGGCTGCAGAAGGTGTTTCTGGGCCTCACCATGCAGCTGTCTGGGTGCTGAGATGGCCAAAGCAAGGCAGAGGTGTCTGCCCGGACCACACATTAGGCCAGAGAAGGGCCAGAGCCCGTGTCCTCAGTAGCTGGGTGATGAGAACGCCCATTCAGGCTGGGACTGCTTGGCTCTTGGGGCGATGTCTCAAGTGATGTGAGGACAGTTTAAGGCCACTACACGCATTTTTATGAGTTTAGGGACATCAGGAAAAGAACATAGATGCAGCAGGTGGGAAGGGAGGGACAGGGCAGCATGGACCCCAGCGAAGTAGAAGGCAGTCAGAGGGCGGCCTGAGTTGGCAGCTGTGGGCAGGACCATGGCTGGCCTGAGGAAGAGGTGAGAAGCTGTGGTGGGACGGGATGGCGGGGGTGGCGCTGCTGCCACCAGGTGAGAGACTGTGCGGGTGAGGTGACTGAGGAGTCGTCCTCCGATGTGGGTCTTGCGGGGCAGGGCAGGGCAGGGGTGTACCTCTTGTCGCCTGCCTTCAGAAACCACATGTGTGGTGACTATAAAAATACTAAACGTACAGGCAGTAAAGAAAGCAGAATGGGGCTCTTTTTGAGGTTATACTTCAGGACCTGCTCACGGTCCCTCCCCGGTGTGAGTCCGTGGGCTTGACCAGTGCCTGGCCGTGTCATCAGTGTGGAGTGCAGAGCAGCTCCTCCCCAAATGCGGGGTCTCTTCACAGTTACGCTTTCAGGGTTCCCTTGCTCCTCGCTGATCTGCGTTCTCTCTTCCCTTCCTTTTAGTGGTGGTTCCCCGGGGGCGAGTCTGCTTGGATGCCTGCTGGTGTCTGGAGCCTTGCACTGCAGGCTCAAGTCCTCCCAGTCTGGGGGTGCGGCCAGGGCAGCCTCACTGCATGGCCTCGGGCCCAGGATGGCAGCCTCCTGATTAGAAGGGCCCGCTCCATTTCTCTTCTCTCTTCCCCTGGACATGAAATGGAGCTGAGGGCTGTTGCAGACTTGTGTGAAGGGTAATGGCCCTTTGTCTAGCTCTTCTTGTGGGACTGAGGTGCTCTGTGTCTTCCGTGCAGATCATCCAGGCGCACGGTGGCATGGTAGACCCTACCTTCACGAGCCGGTGCACGCACCTCCTCTGCGAGAGCCAGGTCAGCAGCATGTACGCACAGGTGAGGAGCAGGCCCTGCCACATGAGCTCACACGTGGCCTTGAGTGCGCTGGTTGGTATTTCTGGCAAGAACGTTTTTTGCCTGCTTTGTACTGTGGGGAAGTCTGGTTGGCTGGGTGCTTTTCTGGTGCCGTTTGTCTTTGGTGATGGAGGAGGAGAGGGGAGCCCTGGCCTTGGGGCAAGAGTAGGCTCTCCTTGTGGGAGCTCATGCCCCTGTGGTCCCTGCACCCGCTGGGCAGGAGCTTTCCTTAGGGTCACATCCTCCTTGGACCCTGCATTTCACGCCTCTTCTCATAACATGCTCATACTTGTAAACAAGCCGCTTACACGTGTGGATGTGCTTGTGACGAACGGCCCTTCTGTAGCCCCTTGGACTGAGGATATCGCTGAGTGGTAGAGACTCTACTCCAAGAGCAGCCTTGTTCACTCCATCCCTCACAGCCAAAAAAAAAAAAGTCCTCTTCCACAAGTAGCCATTACCGCATCTGCTTAGCAACTAGGCCTGTGGGAAATCTTGTGGGTGCTGCGGTCCTCAGTTGGGGCGTGGTTTACATTGGATGGCCTTGCTCTGTGCTCTTCTGGAGAAATCTTAATTCGGAGACTCTTCGGTGTCATGTCTTTCCCATTGTGTTTGTGGCTGTCGCACCACTCGTTGCTTTTACCCCGGTTGCAGGCTCTGGTTCATGGACAGTAAAGGGTTTGGTTGTAATGAAGGTATCTGCTGCATTATTGTAGCTGGTTACTTTTAATATATTGTGTGTTGATTGTCAGGACACTCTTTTAATATGTTAGACTTTTGAGAAGGTGGCATTGTAGTGACACAACATTACTATTTTTGCATTCAATTCTGCAGCAAAAGTTCCAGAACAACAAACCTATAATCTTGTTTGACAGGCGATAAGGGAAAGAAAGCGGTGCGTGACTGCACACTGGTTAAACATGGCCCTGAAGAGGAAGAAGATGGTGCCGCCCCATCGAGCCCTGCACTTCCCGGTGGCGTTCCCACCCGGCGGGAAGCCGTGCTCGCAGCATGTAAGGCAGAGCCGTGGGCTCCAGTTGGTTTGTTCTGAATCAGTCATCTTGGGGAACTTGGGGAGCTGCCTGACCATGCCTGGTAATTCAGTTCAGTGTACAAGTGCCTGGCACAAAAGAAAATAGCTTATTTCCTCTTACTCCCCCAAATAGGCAGAGTTTTCTGCACTTGGCTGGTTTTTAATGATTCTCAAAGTCTTAGTATTTAACATTCTAAAGTTAATCAGGTATCTTGGTACAGAAGCAACCACTGTTGGGCAGAATTTTATCAATGGTTGTGCGTCCTCCTACCGATCTCAAAACTAGGATTGGTACAGAAGATAAAAATCTGACTCATATCTGCATCTAAGTGGTATCAGATCAACACCGAGAAGTCTGTTTTCCTGTAGTTGGTGTCTCGTGTTTAGTTTTCTTCCCTATGTGGCTCTGTGTGTAAAATTCTAGTCTTGTCATTGTTAGGAGTGGTAGTGCCACATATGTCTGATAGTGCCAAAGAAATAATGAGAAAAAGTATCTGAAGCAGCTGCAGAGTTGAAGAACTAGGGCCTCTTTTAACATCTCGTTTGTTCTCTTTTTCTGCAGATGATCTCAGTGACTGGATTTGTGGACAGTGACAGAGATGACCTGAAGCTTATGGCTCACCTGGCAGGCGCCAAGTACACGGGCTACCTGTGCCGCAGCAACACAGTCCTCATCTGCAAAGAGTAAGCTCTGCGCTGGGTCCTGCACTTATACACACAGTGGCGCTTCCAACTGCTTTGCTTCTTACACATCATAGTTTGTAGCAGAAGTCCGGGTGGGAGTTAAAGTCTGTCAGACTGGGTGTAGTATCCAGGGTAAGCAGTGTCGACAGAAACACCTGTGAAGCATCCGAGCTGCTGCATGTGGGTGATGGAGTGGAGCTCGCAGTGGTGTGGCGGTTTGTCCACACGTATGAGGTCACTGCAGGACTGGCAAGTGTCCCGATTCAGGCCACGCCTGGAAGCATTTTACCCACCAGCGGGTATCCCTGTCCACTGAGATAACGTCTGCTACGACTGCTATATGTGATATTTTTTTTTTTTTTGAAGACAGGGTCTCACTTTGCAGTTCAGGCTGGTCCTGAGCTCAGCCTTGAACTCAGCAGTCCTCCTTTTCTGGAGTACAGGACTAGAGACTAGAGTACAGGCGAGAGCTACCACACCCTGCATTGTGGTGTATGGTACTGATTGCTGGTGGGTGTGAGTCACCACGCTTGGCATTTTTATTGTATGTGGTTATTGGGAATTGAACCCGGTCCTTGCATTTGCAAGGTAGGTACTGGAACCACTGAGCTAAATCTTCGGCCACTTTTTTTTTCGGGGGCGGGAGGGGGGCTTTTGTTGACAATGAATACAACCCCAGACAGTTCCAACATCTAATAAATACAATTTTCCTCAAAACAGACCAAGCGGTTTAAAGTACGAGAAGGCCAAAGAGTGGAGGATCCCGTGTGTGAATGCGCAGTGGCTCGGGGACATCCTGCTGGGGAATTTTGAGGCGCTGAGGCAGATCCAGTATGGTCGGTACACGGCCTTCAACCTCCAGGACCCCTTTGCGCCCACGCAGCACTTGGTGCTGAACCTGCTAGGTAGGAAGCCTGCCTGCTCGTGTGATGAGCCAGCTGCATGCTGGTGCCACTGCCTGGAGTGGCTGTGCTCCTCTGACCACGACGCAGTCTTTACTTCCTGTTTCTTTCCTGCACATCTGCCCTGGCCCTATTTGCTCACAGTGGCTCTAGTGGGAAGGGGCTTGGTAAGGCCTTATTAGTCCCCTGGGCCAGTGCCTTTCCAGAAGTGTCCTGGCCCTGGGGAGTGTGGCCTGCTGCCTGGGCATCAGTGCCTTCTTTGTCTCTGTCAGGCTTGGCTGTTGCCTTCTGGGTGTCCCTGCGCCACCTTTGGTCAGTCTGGGACCTGGGATGTCACAAGGCTCCCTGCATGCTAATGATGCATTGGCACGTCCTCTCCCTTACCTCAGCCCCAGGAACACTTTGGAACTTCGACATGGCATAGAAACTTGGTCCTGCATGCATGTGTCCAGAGTCTCCAGCCCCAGAAAATTCTTAGCAAAAGGTTCTCATTTCTAGACAGTGCTGTGAAAAGTAACTTGTCTGTCTCTCTCTAGATGCATGGAGAGTTCCATTGAAAGTGTCACCAGAGCTGTTGATGGTACGTTAGCTGTCATTGTGCTGTTCAAATGCAGCAGGGGTGTGTTTGGGAATTTGTATTTGTAAATTAAAACTGTCTTATCATTGCCCTTCAGGACCACAAACAAAGGCTGTCCTCATGGTATAAAGTGCCTAGTGGCCCCTCGGTCTGGTTTTCCTCTTGATGGTGGTCTTGAAGGTCTCATTCACCTCTCTCTAGGGAGCATATCTCGCTTTGGAGAGCTGTGGCATTGGCTTCAGGGGTTAGAGGACGGGCAGGGACTTGAGCACCATTAGACAGACTCAGGAGGCCAGTCTGCTCGCAGGACCGGACCTGCTCCTCCACAGGCCCTGTGCCTGGACGAGGGCCCTTCCCGCCACAGGGTGCACAAGCCTGCGTGCCGCCGGCTCTCTCGTGGGCTGCCTTGGGGAGGCTGCCACTTGCTCAGCTGTAGGTTTGATGAGTAGAACATTTTCCTACAGTAATACTTGGTTATAAGCAGCAGTGTTTTTACTGTTGGTCAGTAATGGTGTGATATATACACAAAACACACACACACACACACACACACACACGCCCTATTGTTTACTTGATGCTGGGTTGCTTTTTGAGACAGCCTCGCTTTGTACTTCAGGCTGGCCCTGAGCTGACTATGAAACCCAGGCCAGCCTTGAACTCAGCAGTCCTCCTGCCTCTGCCTCCCAAGTGCTGGGATTATAAGCGTGAGTCACCATGCCCGATGTTGTTGTATGTGGTTACCAGGGATCCAACCTGCGACCTTGTGCTTGCGAGGCAGCTGCCAGAACCACTGACCTGAATCCCTGGCCCTTGATGCTGTTTTCTTAGTATCTCTGATGTGATCATACATTATTTTCTTCTGGCTTGACTGCTCATTCTCATTAGGATTTTAACAAAACTGGACCGACCATCTCTGCCACATCAGCTAGAGCACAGGTTCTGGTTCATTCAGATGAAGAAAGTTATAGAAGCGCTTTCAGGGTCAAACTGGGAAAGTGGTCATCAGCTTTCCTCCCATACCACATGGCAGACACTCTAAAGTGGTCAGGGCTCTCCGCGCCAGGTTCCTGAAGGCGACAGAGACAGTGTAGCCCATTCACCTGTGCCATCCTGCCGTGTTTGTCTTTGCTGCCAGGGGCCTGTGGTTCTGAGATGGAGCTTGTCTGGAACAGGATCCAGGGATGATGTTCTTGTGGAGGTGGTGACAAAGGAAAGTGAATCCTCCTCAGGTCACTGTGGAGCTTGGGCCTCCGTGTCAGAAGGGCTGAGAGTCCAGATGTGTCATGGGTGTGTCTCTGTTTACCTTGGTTGTGTAGCTGTGGCAGCGAGATTTAGAAAATGTAACTTGTACTTGAGGTAGATTAACGTGATCAAGAAATAGCTGAAAAAAGTAGACATAGTTGAAACAGTCACAAACAGAGGAGTATCATTTGGAAACACCGTCAGGGAGGAGGAGTGAGAGAGGGCATGGGGCAGAATGGAGGTGCTGTGGCGGGGACCTCAGTGTGTCCCTTTTCTTTTCTTTTTTTTTTTTTTTTTTAGGTTTTTTTTTGAGACAAGGTCTCGCTTTGTGGTTCAGGCTGGCCCTGAGCTCAGCCTCAAACTCACGTCACAATCCTCCTGCCTCTGCCTCCCGAGTGCTGGGATTACAGGCGTGAGCCACCACGCCCGGCACTGTGATATGTGGTACTGGTTGCTGCTGGGTGTGGGTCTCCACGCCCAGTATTGTTATGTGGTTACCGGGGAATTGAACCCGGGTCCTTGCGCTTGCAAGACAGGCGCCGGAACCACTGAGCTAACTCCCCGGCCCAGTGTGTCCCTTTTCTTAACCGCTCACCAGTGGCTCCGGCCCCAGGCCCAGGCACCTTCTGCAGACGGCACGTGGGTGCCATGCCTGCACTTCTTCCATGGTACCGTGCGTCTGCCTGTCACGGAGGACACAGGACAAGCGTTTGAAATAAAAGTGGTTCTGGAGGTTCCAGGTTGGGACATCTACGCAGCAAGGCCCAGAAGGATGGGGTTGGGGGTAGAGCTGCTGAGGCCCTGGCACCTCCCGGCGTCCTCGGTACCAGTTCTGAGGGCCAAGCGTGCGCTTCCTACAGGCGCTTAGCTGGCTGCCTGTTTGGCAGAAAGCCCTCGTGGCAGCGGGTGCACTGCTGCGAGATGGCTTTGACTAAAGTGGTCAACATTTTCTCTGCAGGGCATAAGGTTACCTCCCAAACCGAAACAGAACGAAGCCACCAGCATCCAGCCTTCTTCCAAAAGAGCCAGGTAGGAATAGCAACTCCTCTGCCTTGTGCCAGGCAAATTACAGGTCTGTCTTGGAAGATGGGTGGTAACCGGACAGTTTCTAAGGATTTTCACAGTGGACAGGATCTGTAAGGCCTTGTGTTTGCTTCACATTATTGTGCTATTGTTAGGGACAGACAGCGAATAAAGACAGGGCCAGCAGGTTTCTCTTACTTTATGTAAAAAAGTAAACCCAAAACAATAATTTCCTGTAATCATGGTTGTACTGGAGTTGGTACTTTGTAGGACAGGAGCCACTCTGCCGTGAGAGGTCCCGGACACATCTGTGCCAGCTGCTACAGCCCTGCTGTGTGTGCCCCTCTGGAGAGATGTAGGCACTGCACAGTTGCCACTGCAGGCCAGCACACAGTGCCTTGCCATCTGCAGTGCAGTGCCCGAGGCAGAGCGCAGTGCGGCTTGGCGCCATGTCTCTCCAGTGCCCTCGTCTGCGGGCTGTGCCTGCAGTGCGGAGTCCCCTTTGCAGCAGCCGTTCATCCTCTCCTTTCCCGGCCTGGTGCTGTCCTCTCCTCACCCCGCACCCAGGCCACCCTGCAGAAAATACCACTGTGGGCGCTTGTCCTCGTCCGTTGTCCTGAGCACTGAACTCCAGCCGTGCACTGGGCTGCATCTCTGGCCGTTTTTGTTAGTTTCTTTGGGAGATGTCACTGTCACTGGGTTTTCCTGCCCGGCTTCCCCAGGTGCTGGATTACAGGCACAAGTCATCACAGTTGGCTGGGAGATTCTGCTTTTAAGAATATGATCAGATTGCTACAGATAAACTTTAAAGTTTCCTAGATCATCTCATTTAAATATAAACTGAGAAGATTTGAAAAATAGTAAAGGATATGTACAAAGTGCGGTCAAGAAGTATAAATACTCATTTATTTATTTTTGATTTTTTGAGACAGGGTCTCATTATGTAGTTCAGCTTAGCCTGAGACTCAAAGTAGCCCAAACTGTGGAGATCTTCCTGCCTCAGCCTCCTGAGAGATGGGATTACAGGCATGTGCCACCACACCTGGCTCAGATACTTAAATTTGAAGTATATATTACAATAAAAGACATTGCTATCCACCCCACTGGGAACCCCCCTGCACTTTAAACACATTACCCCACTGTTGCTGCCACTTCACGAAGCCATCCTGGTGTCCTGTTCCGTGAGTCTTTAGCTGCATTTTTCTGGCTGCCTCGATGTCCTGAATCAGGGCAAAATGTTTCCCTTTCATGGTTGTTTGGACTTCAGAAGTCACATGGACCCAGATCTGGTGAGAACATGGATGCAGACACTGTCATGCCTTAGGAGCTTGCCTGTCTGTGGGGTGGCGCCGGGCAGCAGCAGCCACTGCAGTCCTGATCACACCTCAGGGACACAAGGAGAGCACGTGGCGAGCTGCGCCAAGAGTGCGAGGATGACGGGGTGAGGTGAGGGGACTCACGGCAGTGTGCCTCTCACTTGTAGTAAATGCTTGTAAGTGGGGACATTCGCCATCAGTTTGGGTCACACCCTATAAAAGACAGGAAGGTCGAAGTCACGTCATCCATGTGCTTCCGTGAAACAGCTCGCCAGTCCCTGTGGTAGAAGATAAGGTGAGAAGAAAGGGGGTCCGAGGCACAGGGACACGCCGGGGTCCTGAGTGAGTGTGACTGTCACAGAGAGGAGCAGCAGCTGAGTCACACAGATCATTTCACAAACTTGGTGGAAGACTAGAGTGTGGAGTGTGGAGGTTCACAGCTATAATCCTGCCAGCTTGGGAGGCTGAGGCTGGGTGAGCAACTTAGCAAGACCTTGTCTCAACAAAAAGGCCCAAGAGCAGCTCCCTGTGAAGGCCCTGAGTTCATTCCCCAGGCCTGAGAGACTGGCGCTTAGGGTGGTCAGACTGTCAAAATCGGTGAGACAGAAAATCCAGCTATAGTGTTTTCTTGCTTTTTAAAACCCAGACAAGAACAAAATCAGTGGGGATGGGGATCGGTGAGCAGTCGGAGGCTGCTGGTCATAACCACAAATGAAGTGGGGTCTGCACACGGGGGTTTCGGGTTCCTCGGCAGTGACCGGGTGACAGCCCATTGCCTTTCCCCATAAGTATAAAACCACACTCGGTTCAAGCTGCTGGGCTGTTCACCTGTTGAGTCCAGTGTTTACAAAGAACATTTGAAGAAAATGATACAGTCATCGCTGTTCTCTGCTCTTTACAGAATTGAGGATCTGCCACCTCCCACCAAGAAGCTGGCCCCAGAGCTGACCCCCTTTGTGCTCTTCACTGGGTTTGAGCCTGGCCAAGTTCAGCAGTACATTAAGGTGCAGCTGGAGTCCACTTTAGGGTCGCTTCGTGTGTTCTTCCTGTGCGTGCTACTCCAGGCTAGTTGCTTAGCAACTGATGTGAACAGGAATGTCTTCCGGTAATGGTCCTCAGGGTGTCATTGACTTCCTGGTTATAACCGGCACCATGGGTCATTTCCATGAGGACCTCGGCTTCAGGGAACTGAGTTCTAGTTCTCCAGCTGGTCTCGGCTGACGCTGGTCTGGGTTCCAAGGGATGGAGTTGTGAACAGTGCGGGGATGCTGGTGGTGTGTGGTTCTGGCGGGGAAGGTTGGACTCATACAGTTTGCTTCTAATTTGTTTATGGAAGAGATGGTTAAAAGCAGCTTTTGCAAATTTAGTACAGTCTTTCTACCTGTGCATGTAGCTGTTAGGAGACCTTTTCTTAAACTCCCATGTCATGGTCTTTTTTTTTTTATGCCATGCTTTTCAAAATGGAAAAAGTATGCTAATTAATCCAGGAGCCAGGTTCTGTTGGGAGAGCCTTGTGTGTTCGGTCCACATCTGGAGCCTCCTGTCTCTGTCTTGCTTTGTGTAGAGTTGGCCCCAGATGCCCATTGTAGCTTCTACCCTTACTTCCTCTGTGTCATGGGCTTGGGGCCAACACCCCCAGCCACCTTGCTCATACACCTTTGCCTCCCCTCTGTGGCCGCAGAAGCTCTACGTCCTAGGTGGCGAGGTCGCTGAATCTGCACAGAAGTGCACGCACCTCATCGCCAGCAAAGTGACGCGCACTGTGAAGTTCCTGACGGCCATCTCCGTGGTGCAGCACATCGTGACGCCCGAGTGGCTGGAGGAGTGCTTCAAGTGCCAGAAGTTCATTGGTGAGTTGGCTGCGGCCCGTGCATGCTCCCCACACCTGCCTTGACTGCTCTTCCTCATTCTGGGCTTGTAAACATGACTCGGGTCCCTCTGACTGACGCTGTCCGTCTCACCTCGAAGTGTAAAGGTTTGGCAGTCTGCATGATGCCGTGGGGAGGAGCCGTGTCACTCTCTTTGTTGTTTGCTCCCTTGGAAGTCTGGTGTAAAATGAAATTTCACAGTACAGCCAGCAGAGCTGGCAGCTCTGTTTGGATAGGCAGTGCGCACCGATGTCCCGGCACAGTTGGCGTGAGTCCGTTCCTGCCAGTGGTGTGTTGGAGCGCCGTGGAGGAAGCCTGCCGCAGAGTGACCAGCACTGTATCCAATGAGCGTAGACTCCATGGAGCTCTGTTGCTGGTGTGACGTGAGCCACACCTGTGCGGCTGGTGTCCCCACCCATCCTGAAGCACGAACCTTGAAGCTCCTGGGTTGGGGGGTGGCGGAGACCTGCGTCCCTGGCTTGCCAGTTGTGTTCATTGGATCTTTTTGTCCCAGCCCCACAAACACTCAGTGGAACTGCTACCTCTGCCGCAGCAGGCACGGGCTTTGCCAGCCTCTGTGCAGTGTCACATGCTCTTGGAGTCTTTCCCATGGCATGCCCCAGCTGTTAGGTACCCATAGTGCATGTGCGCATGTGTGCACACACACATACATGTACACAGCAGGGAATACAGCTGCCCACGAGGAGCTTCTCCTTGAGTGACCTGCTGGGCCACTGGCTGCTGCAGCAGCTCCCACTCCTGATGGAGCTAACTGGGTCCACTTCCGGGCGCAGGCCAGTAGGTCAGTCTGGGGAGAGGAGCATGTTCCAATGTGCCGTGTGCAGTGGGTGTGGCATGATGGTACAGATGTTAAGACTCAGATGAGGACAGGTGAGGCTTCTGCGTGTAGCAGAGCAAACACAAACTCGCAGGGCTGTGTGTGTAAGATAGTAGAGCATGGAGGTCAGTCTCGAACAGATAGAAAACTCCAGATTCTCGCCCCACACGAGTCACTGCTTATGACTGATGTTATTCATGAGCCACTTCTGGGTGCAGGTCGCACCCTAGGAGCCTGTCTGGGCAATGCAGGGCCTCACCACCCTGCTCAGTGTCCTCAACACTGAGCCGACCAGCTGATGGCACAGGTAGAGTATGCAGTGCCAAGTGCCACCCATCCACACTGAGGGACGCACAGACGTGTGGGAGCAGAAGCGGGAAGGGCTGGGGGATGAGGCTCCTCGCTGCGTGTCCACTGTGCTGATCCCAGGGTCACAGAGGGTGGGAGATTGTAAAGACTGATACAGGTGTCTCACTTGCCTCCTGACTGGTAACCAATTGTGTTTTTCTAGTGGTCAGTCAGCAAATTTCAGTGTTTCTGGTATGAGGGGATGGCAAGCTGTGGCTCGGTCTCGGCGCTTCTGAGGGAAGCGTGGGTAGCAGTGGGAAGAATGTGCAGTTTGCAGACATAGCTCCAGGCTCCGTGCGCTGGCTGTGCCGTCTGGCAGAGTGTCTGTTTTGCATGTGCCAGTCACTCGTGGGTGCGGACACTTCCCTGAACTCAGACACAGATACTGCACACCTGGGCCTGCGTTCTTCAGCTTCTAGCTGTGACATTGCTTAAAATGCTGCCAGTTCATTAAGAATTCTCAGAAATCTTCAAACTGGTTGCTGTGCTGGGGATTGGATAAGTGATGTTTTCATCAGAAAGGAACAGGTTTTTGAGAAAAGTTTGGCAAGTCTGCCTGATGGGCCCTGATGTGCCCTGTAGTCCTTGGGAGTTGCTCGGTGAGATGGTCCCGGGGGCCTGGCCTGGCTCCACAGTGCAAAGTGGTGTGAGCCCTGCAGCCAGGTGGGACTGTGGTAAGGACTAGTCAGGGCTGTGGCTGAGGAACAGCCTCCAGGCTCCCACAGCGGCTCAGGTCACAGTCCTGCAGGGTCGATCGCCCCTGGTCTAGTGGAAGGACCATTATCTGCCTGTCTTTGGTCTGAGCCTTGGCAGGGCAAGTGAGTGAATGATAATGTGAGGCATAAATACCCAGCATTGCTCCACTAAATGTAGCCACGAATAGCGGCAGCATGGGAGTGAGGGCAGATGGAAGGGTGAGCCGGCCTACACGCTTCACAAGCACATCATTGTGTTTTCCAGATGAGCAGAACTATATCCTGCGAGATGCCGAGGCCGAAGTGCTTTTCTCTTTCAGCTTGGAAGAGTCCTTGAAGCGGGCCCACGTTTCTCCACTCTTCAAGGTACATTGGAGAGGCAGGAGGTGTTCCTGCAGGAGCGCCATTGAGATGCTGGGTGCCTGGTAGGCATCCTGCTGCAATCATAGCATGCCCCTCCCTGTTCGCGCAGGGAACCTGTGCCCCTGGGGCCCTGCTGTTTCCCAGGTTTAAGAGCTGGTGCAAAACTCAAACACGCTATTAGAGATAGAGGTGTTCGGAGAACTGTTCGTGGGTACTGTAATCGGTGAAAGTTCACTTTCTGCTCTTAAGTCTTTGGAAGACATTGTTTACACTGTCCTCATGTGGGAATTTAGCTCCGCAGTTCTGGTATCTGCCTGGCAAGCACAAAGACCCAAGTTCTATCCCCAGTACCACACACCATAATGCTGGGCGTGGTATTGCACGCTTGTTATCTCAGCACTTGGGAGGCAGAGGCAGGAGGATTGCTGTGCATTTGAGGCTGGCCTGGGCTACATAGTGAGTTCAGGGCCAGCCTGAACTACAAAGCAAGGTCCTTTCTCAAAAAAAAAAAAAAAAATATGTATTCAGCTAGAGAAGACACTGGAAAAATAGTAATTGAATTTTGCATAACTCAAAGCAAAAGATTTTTAAAGTATTTGTTAGATGAGAGACTTAAAATAGTTGGGAAGAGGTTTTTTTTTTTAATCAAAGAGCAAAATAAATCAATAATTTGCTCTTTGAAGTTCTGCCAAGGAGCAGTTTAAGGATTAGAGATGCCTTGGAATACTGAATTCACATGCATTTTACCTAAAATAGTTTGACTTTTCAGATATTTATTTAGCTTTTTTCTTATGAGCAGCTTAAAACGAAATTGTATTTTATTGTATACATAGAAGCCAGCTTGTCAGAGAATTAAATCTGAAGCATTAATCTGACTGCCTCCTCAGCTTGAGTCTAAATAGTACAGAGACAGTAAAGACCAGGAGAAGATTTTTTTTTTTTAGTTTTTTGAGACAGGGTCCGTCTTTATAGCTCATATAGTTTATATTGCTGGTTCTGAACTCAGCCTCAGCAATCCTCCTGCCTCTGCCTTCCAAGTGCTGGGATTATAGGCATGAGCCATCATGCGTGGCACTGTGGTATGTGGTACTGATTGCTAGCATTGCTGTGTGTGATTACCAGGGATTGACGGGACCTTGCGCTTGCAAGGCAGGCGCTGGAACTACTAAGCTAAATTCTTGGCCCTGGGAGAAGATTTTTATGCCCATAGCAGTGCCGTGCAGGCTGTGTTCTGGTAGGTGCTGGTAGGTGTCATGAAGGGTGATGCCGAATTCATGATGAATGGGCTGTGGTTGGGGTGTGCGTGGTAGGCTCACTTGATTGCTGAGCACCCCGTTTCCTTGGGGAACAGAAGATCTGGCTCTTTTTTTGTTGTCACAGGTCTAATACCACATATGAATAAGCTTCCTTCTTCCCACGTAGATATACTCTGGGGAACATGACCGTCATCATTGCAGGAAATCAGACTTTTTGTCAAAGATCTCAGGACTGCAGCATTTGAAAACATAGTCCTCATATTTTCATTCACTTTCAGGCAAAATACTTCTACATCACCCCCGGTATCTGCCCGAGCCTGTCCACCATGAAGGCCATTGTGGAGTGTGCAGGTGGGAAGGTGCTGTCCAAGCAGCCGTCCTTCCGCAAGCTCGTGGAGCATAGGCAGAACAAGGTGAGGGCGCAGTGCTGGCGGCGTCAGCGCGTGCTCCAGGTCTGTCACCAACACGCCTGTCCTCTCCCTAGAGCCTGTCGGAGATCATCGTGATATCCTGCGAGAATGACCTCCACCTGTGCCGGGAATACTTTGCCCGAGGGATAGGTAGGCCGCACCCTTGCTTGGCCTCCCCTGTCTGCCCCCTGTGTGTGTCTGTGTTAATGGTGCTGGTTCTGTTCCTCTCAGATGTCCATAACGCAGAGTTCGTTCTAACTGGAGTGCTCACACAGACGATGGACTACGAGTCATATCCTTTGACAAGTAGGCTGTGTGGTTGGGGTGAGCAGGGCCTCCAGGCCTGGTTGTGGGCCTGGCTATGGCTGCCCTCCTGTCCTGCCCTGTCCTTGCTGTCGGGCTGTTAACCTCTTCACATCTCGGGGCCTGAAGTGGGCACAGCCTGGCTCCCTGAGAAGCTAAGTTTTTTTTCTCTTGTACTGGGAATCGATCTCAGAACCTCACACTCACAAAGGGCCAGTTTGAATACTAACCAGGTGGTGAGGACCCATGCTGTCTGATCATATTGGCGTTTAAGTGTTCCATGATTAGAAAAAGTAGAAAATAACTGCAGAAATAAATACCGTACGTATTTGTTTCTTTTTATGACATTGTAGTTTTCAAAATGAAATATAGCTTGTGTATTCTCGGCCCTGGCGCTTGGCCCGGGAAATAAAAACACAGCTTAATAGAGTGATAAGTCACTTAGTGATGTCTGCTGGTCGGGGTCTAGAGTAGACTTGGGCATTTGTATTTTCAGGCAAGCAGGAAGTAGTAAGGATTCTTGTGTTGTTTTACGATTCATAAAAAATCAGGAGTACCCTCCAGGCAGGATAGCACATGCGTGTAACCTCAGCATTCAGGAGGTTGAGGCAGGATCATCACCGTGAGTTCGAGGCCAGCCTGTGCTGCTACAAAGTGAGTTTAAGGCCAGTTTGAACAATAGTAGGACCTTGTCTCAAAACACAAAAAGTAAAAACAAACAAGACCCCGCAAATAACATTTAAAAAACAATCAGGAATACTGCTTTAATGTGAGCCCAGCAGCCCACCTATAATGAATCAGATGTGTCACACAGATGCTTGTGCAGAAACAGTCCCCTGGGTCCCACGAAGGCAGCCCGAGGGACTTCCCGGGGCGCAGGCCATCCTTGTACAGGACGTGCGCTCTTGTAGACAGAGGTCAGAGATGTCTGCCCTGGCTGCTTCACGGGAATTGTGTTTGTTTTTTGCGTCACACTGATCACGTGGTGTCTGTTAGCCTGCAAGGGCTCTGCGTGGTGTGTCAGGCGGGCCTGGGGCTTTAGAGGACAGGTATCTCGGCTCCAGGGACCACCAGTCTTGCTGGCATGGGCCAGCTTATCGTGGGCAGAGCAGCCGCCCTGCCAGGACCAGAGCTGGCGGGCTTCCTGTGCATCCACAGAGTTCGAGGTTGGGCTTTGAGCGTGTGCCAGATCTCTGGCGCTCTGGTTTGTATTGGTGAGAGCCTGTTCTCCTGCACTTTCTTTCAGTAGAGTTACTTTACATGTTGCTGTGTCCACGATTCGTAGGTGCTGTGTTATCTTGGCCTTCTCCACTTGAGGGTGTTTGAAGGTGCACAGGCTGGTGTTGGTGCTGGTGCTCAGGGGCATGAAACCATCTGGGCCATGCATTGGCCCTGTCAGCTGAGAGGAGCCTGCTGGTCCTGGACTTGGCCTGGCCAGCCCTGGAGTGACACTGTGGCCCCGTGTCGGCCTGGGTGACCCTGTCCATGTGGGAGGGCTCTGTCTTATGTCTTCTGGTGTACTGAGGATTAAAGCTCCCGCGGGGGTGGGTGAGCACATGGGGCCAGGCTGGGGGAGCTGCTGCTCAGGCCCCACAGTATTGCCTTTCTGTGTTCAGAGCTGATTTCCTCAACAAGCCCAAATATAAGTTTAACTGACAGCCACACCCACCAGGCCGGAGCTGAGCTGGGGCCGACCGAGCTCACTTGTTTTCCAGCTGCTTCCTTGGGGACGAGGCACTAAGCAGGAAGACGTGAGATACCTATGCTGCATCTTATTAAGATGTGTAATTTTATTTTGAGAAAACATAAATTATGTTTTGTATTATATGAATTTATGAGCCCATATTATGTTTTATGATTCCTTTGCCATGTCTCAAAAAACTGTGGAATTTTAGCTACAAATAAAATGGTGTAAATAAAGACCTTGCTATTAAATTATGGATGTTAAAGATTTGAAATGTTTTCTACTTCGATTATTTTTATTTCTTATACTCTTTTCTTTTATATTGATATCTTGCTCATATTTTAAATAAATGTGCTTTTGAACTTAGAATTGAGTCATTTATTTGTAGGTATTAGCTTTTTAAAAAATACATGTTGTGATACATAATAAATGTATTCATCATGGATATTGGCACATATGCATACGTCCCATCTTGATCCAGGGGAAACTTCTTAAGTACTGAGTGACTTATTTCATAGTATTGCTTAGGATTTGCATCAAACTAAGCACACTTTGAGTAACTGCAAGGCAAAATACTTTGTATTGTTTTCTCCTTAAAGTGTAACTAAGTCTTAGAAATATAAAAGATAATAGGGACGGGACAGATCTTTGCTAAGGGAAAGTGCACCAGAAGATAGAGAGGAGAGGTTTGGGCGTGTTGTGCACACGCACAGCCCCTCGCGGTAAGTGTGACCATCATACCCCAGACATGCACCGAAAGACACTGAGACAAGTGACTTCCGGCAGCAGCGACTTTTCCCCCGTGGGAGGCGTCACATGGAGCACAGGCCCCGCCGCGGGGAACCCTGACACTGGCCGCTGATCCTGTCTCAGGCAGAGTGCACCTGAACCTGCTCAGGCTGACATGGGCCACCTGTTTCCGGCACACCTCGGTTTCCTTGACACGTTTGTGATCCGCTTTAGAGTTCATCTTTAATCGTATGGTCTCTGCAGCTGAGTCCTTGAACGCAGTTCCAGGAAGCGTGTGGATTAGAGCGCGGACACTAGAGTCCCCCGGGGCACTCTCAACTCCGACGTTGTCGGGCTGTCTTCCAGCACTGCTCCTGCAGGGCCTCCCCCCAGCCTTGTAGGCCGGATGCGTGGAAACGGGTCCTGGCGTTGGGGCTGTCACTACTAAACCATGTCATGTTTTAAAGCATTACCTGATACTAACAAGGGGACACCTTTGAGGCTCATGAAATAGGACTGTGTCTACTGTCTACAGGGATGCACAACGTACTACTGCACGTGCCGCCGAGCACAAGACGAGGTGGGGAAGCGGGTGGGCTGAGGGCTGGCATTTCTCATCTCTAGGGTTCAAGGCTGAGTATTTCCTGGTGAGATCCCATTTGGGGGGAAAGCAGGAATCTTTTTGGAGGGGGCAGAACAGCTTGGGAAAGATGAACTTGAATTGGAAACTGGGAAGTGGGAAGATTGCTGGAGTCGTCTTGGTAAGTGGCAAGACCGTAGCCCTTTAGGTAGAGGCTGAGAGAGAAAGGAGCCATCCAGAGGGAGACATAACTTTGCCCCAGAAAGTTCTGCTGGGCAAGCGGAGCAGCAGCAATGTTGACCTAAAGAAGGCTTGGTGAAGGCAGCGGAGAATCGAGTGGTAGAATAAAGTGCAGTTTGAGTAAGGTGTGCAGGCTGCGTCCTGTGTCGAGGTGTTGACATGGCTCAGTGTTGACATGACCTCAGTGGACGGCAACTGGCAAGTGGAGAGAGATGAGGACCTGGAGGGTACGAGGCCTCCAGACCGGGGGGAGGTTTCTGTCTTCCATAGGCAGTTGGAACCTGGGCCCAGCCTCGTTCTGGAAATGGGGGGAGGGGGAGGCGAGTGGGGATGAACAAGTCCATGTACCGGCAAGACAAGGGGAGAGCAGAGGGCACAGGCGCCCCGGGATGAGCGTGAGTGGAGGTCAGTGGCATTGCTGCCAGGCTGGCCATCGGCGGTCCCTGGACACTCCCACTCAGCCTCGGCCAGGAGCCTGTAGAAGCAGGGCCAGGTCTCCAGTGGAGCCATCTTTATCCCAGGACGCCAACTCCCATGGGGGAGACAAGGGTCGCAACCAAGCACGAACAGGCGGAACCAGGGAGAGAACCTCTTGAACACGAGTGGAGAAAGTTCCAGAGGGCCCAGCTGATTTGCAAAAGCATCAACAGGAACTTCTCAAAATAAAATGCAAGTGAAATGTGAAACTTGAGAGATGTTTCACAGGCAACGTGTTCTTATGTGTGGAACACCAAAGGTGCCACAGAAAATCCTGTTAGAAGTAGTAATGAAGTCGGCAAGGTTCTAGAGCACAAAATCAGCACCGCAGAGAACTTCTCTGTGCACAAACAACAATCTGAAAAAAGTAAGCGAGTTCCACTTAACGCCAAAAAGAAAACAATACTTAGGAATAAACTTAAAGCTTAGAGCTTAAAGACTTGTACACTGAAAACTGTGAGACACCAATGACAGAAATCAAATCCCTGGTAAGTGGAAAGACACCCTGTGTGCATGGCGTGGAGGACAGTAGTGTAAGATCAGTTACTCAGGTTCAGGGCACCCCTATCAAAATCCGAAGGGTTCCTCCAACAACAAAGCGCACCCTAAAATGCATACCAAATCACAAGGAACTGCACAACCAGAAACAATCTTGAGAGGTTAGAAGACACATACTTGCTACTTTCAAAACATACAACAGGCCCCAGCCCACGCTGACCAGCTCAGCCAGACCTCACTGTGCACCCGAGGAGCAGGACTGGCACGCCCCACACAGCCCACGTCCGAGAGGGAGAAAGCCACCAAACTGTGGGTTTGAACAGTAGGGAAATCTGGTTGTGTGTGTGTGTGCGTGTGTGTGTGTGTGTGTGTGTGTGTGTGTCTGTGTCTGTGTATCTGTGTGTGTCTGTGTATGTTACCGAGGAATGAACCTGAGGCCTTTGCACTGAGCTATATCCCCAGCCCTTTTTTCTTTATTTTGAAATAGGATCTTGCTAAATCATTAAGTTGTCCAGGCTGGGCTGGAACCTGTGATCCAACTACCTCAGCCTTCCAGAGTGCTGGCATTTACTTTTAACCTGATTGTGAGCATTTTTCTTCATTCCTTCATTCATTTTATTGCCCCAGGTAGTTTATGTAAGAGTTACTCATACAGCCTGCCTCGTCCTTGCTTGTCAGGAGCCTGGGGAGGGGCTCAGTGTAGGTTCTAACATCGTGATCCCCAAGTAATGCTCAACACAGCACCCACCCAGGCCTAGAGGTGCTGCAGCCTGCCTGTGAGCCCTGCCCCGAGGCCCCTCTGCCCATCTTCTTGCTCCTGTGAAGGTGACTGCTGCTGCCTACCCTGTGCTCCTCATCACGCTGTCTTAGGGGGTCCCACGTGGGCTCCTGGCGGCGGCACTGAAGGTCTCTGTTGAAGTCAGCTGCTGGTGTAACCAGAATGTGGCCTTTGCTGCCCCCTGCTGGAAGCTGTCCGGTAATCAGCAGGAAAGACCTGTCGGCGCTTTCGGAGCCGGTCCTGGCGTCAGGCACACCACACAGCTCTGTCTTTGGACCGCAGAGGCTGACCAGAGGGTCCTGCTTCTGCAAGTCAGAGTGGGCATATTTTTGGTGTCTTTACTTGTGCTGGACTGGCTGCGTGGGAGTTTAGAATTGATTCAAAACATTGACTTTTTTTTCCTGGTCATTTTGATTTGGAGAAGAGCCAAGAGTCATGTGTGCCAGAACACACTTGAACAAGGACACACCACCCTGCTTCTATCTGCCTGCCTTTCCCTTAGGTGGCACACAGTGGCAGCATTTACTGTATTTTTTTTTTTTTGAGATGGTCTTGCTTTGTAGTTCAGGCTGGTCCTGAATTAGCCTGTAACTCAGAATCCTCCTGCCTCTGCCTCCAGAGTGCTGGGATTACAGGCGTGAGTCACCACACCTGGCATTGTGGTATGTGGTTACCAGGCATTGAACTCACGACCTTGGGTTTGCCAGGCAGACGCCAGAACCACTGAGCTAAATCCCTGGCCCATTTATGTATTTTTAAAAAGACACCTCATAAAAAAACACTCTGGAACGAGAGCTTGCAGAACTGCTTCAGAAAGAGGCAGGAGCTGGTGAGGTGGCGCACAGCTGTGATCCCAGCACTGAAGGTCCCCTCGTCCTCTGACTTCACTGCAGCTGCTGGGGCTCCAGACCCCTAGACCACCCACCTGGGCGAGGGGAAGGAGGTGTGGAGGAGAAGGGAGGAGAGGGAGAGAGACAGTACATGAAAAGGGAGAGAGAACAAAAAGCGGGCAGGCCGAGAGGGAGGACGCACTCATCTCTCCACTCCTGCCCTGTCATCGATACTTTATAAAACCTACCTGCCGGCGTCTGGGTCCCTGAGCTGCAGTACTGCTTAGGGATCCCAGGGATTACCCGTGAGCCTGCAGGTGCAGGTGAGCTTGCCATGCCGTCTGGATGCCCAACACGCTGTCCTGCGGTCACTGTCTTGCTCCCTCTGCCAGCCGCCTGCCAGCTTTCTGCCAGCTGGGAGGCCTGTTCCTCCTCCCGCTGTGTCCTGGCCCCAAGTGACAGGTGCCGGTCACTGTGCTGTGGCGTGGGACTGTGCCCGATGCCATTGCCCATCTGAAGTCAGCCACCGTGGGAATTTTCACACCTTGGGAACAGCCATCTTGATGGGTTGAGTCTTCCTTTCTCTTTCTTTTCATTCAGAGAGGCTTTCCCCGGCACATCACCTCATGTCCTAGTTCAGCTCCACGTCTCCCGTTCCCGGTGGCTCAGTAAGGGACCCTCAGGCAGTCGCTCAGCTCTGTCTTCCACCAAGAAGACATTGTGCAAATGATCGTCCTCACCTTTAGAGGACACTGAGGTACCTGGGAGCAGGGCCGCCCTCCTGCTGATAAGCCATCAAGTGCCCGCACCTTCCACATGTTCAGAGACAGAACTTGGAGGCATCCTAAGGACACTTCTGTCTCCTAGTCAACAAATTAACAATAGTTTTCATTAATTTTTTAAAAAATGCCACTCTCAGGGCTGTGTGTGGTAGCACACACCTGCCATCTCAAACATTCAAGAGGCTGAGGCAGGAGGATCTCTGTGAGTTTAAGGCCAGCCTGGACTACATAATGAGACCTTGTCTCAAAAGAACGACAACAAAGTCCACTCTTGCACAGAAAATACTGACAGTGAAACCCAGGGAGCCAAATTTTCCTGATCTCACGGACATCCAGAGAAAACAGGGTCTCCATGGTGGTGATGGCCTGCCCCCCAAACCCTCACCCCTGCCAGCTTCATCATCTCTTCAGCCCCAGGATGCCCCACCTTGGAGTCAGGACCCAGCAGAGCCGGACTGCTGGGCAGCGTCCTCTCCTGCTGCCACGGCACAGGGCAGTGCCACCTCAGGCACCTCACAGACCAGTTCTAGCCAGTCTGACCTGCAGGGCTCTGGATGTGAGTCCAGGCTGCGAAGGGGTCTCTGGATCCTGAGGAGCCCAGAACACCCTGGCCCTGTACTCTCTGCCTCCCAGAGCTCTGGCTCTGTGGCTCTGTCCAGCCCTTGTGGTCCTGCTCACCCTGTCCTGGGGGAACCCAGGGAGGAGGAAGGGAGAGGGCAGGAGGGTGGGCTGCCTGCTGGGGGTGGGGCCTGCGGCCCTGCTGGTGGGGTGCAGGAGTGGCCGCCCAGACCTGAGTCTCCAGACAGGACCTGTACCCAGAGGCGCCGAGGCCCCTGGAGGGCTGCCCTCCCCTCCTCTCCTCAGGCTCCCCACGCCTCCCTGTGACTGGATTCCCTCTGCAGTGCCTGTCAGAAGTAAATGAGACCGTCTGCTGTAGACTGTGCATCTGCCACCGAAGGCCAGTTCCGTGAGGACATCAGGGTGAGAAGGGGCCAGGGGGATGGGTCCACGTGGAGCAGGACACCAGTGTGTTCTGCCTGTTTCTGTCTGTCTGTCTCTCTCTCTCTCTGTGTCTCTCTTTTTGTCTCTGTCTCTGTCTCTGCCTGTTCTTCCCTCTCCCACTTGCTACATGAGGATACAGAGAACAGTACCCTTCCACAAACTTGGGGAGATTTTTCCCAGAGAACCTAGCCAGCAGCCCCGGATCTCAGACTGTGGGGAACGGCCCTGGGGGCGGGCTGCTAGGTCTGTGGTGCTGCCTGGGCAGCAAGGCTCAGAAGCCAGCAAAGCCAGGTGGGCAGAGGAAAGTCCTGCAGTGCCAGGGCATAGTGCTGTCACCGAATGTGGCAGGGCCTCCAGGGCAGAATGGGACATGGAGCTGAGCAGTGGCCAGGGAGGTGACCCTAGAGAGGTTGGTGGCAGTTCCGGGAAGTGGGGCCGGGGAGGTGGCCCCTGGGGCTTCCTGGCAGGTCTGATGGGCAGCCGCATAGTCGTCCTTAGTGCAGATCCTGCCGCCGGGGCCGTGTCGCCTGGCTTTGTGTGCCCAGTGCCCTGGATGTGGTCTGGTTTCTCTTTATATTCCGTCTGGCCGTTCTCTCACCAGGCTCCTGCCAGTCCCTCTCAGTGTTCTCCAAGACCCCAGCCAGGGCTGAGGCGGGCAGGAGGGGGTGAGGTCCCCTCATGCGCTCCACCATCCGGACTCTTCATGGGTCCCGACTCCTGGGACAGTAGCTGGGGACAGAGGACCCAGGGAAGGTTGGGGCTCAGCCAGAGGAAGAGGCGCTGCTGGGAGCTGTGGCTTTGCCCACTGTGTGTCCCTGAGCTACCCTAGAGCTGGGGAGCACAGAGGGTCTCCCCCGTGGAAGTGGGGGAGGCCTGGGATTTATGGGTAGTGCTTAGTGTTTCCAAAACGGAAGATGTGCTTCCTGCACAAGCCTGCAGCCCATCTCTGCTCAGGGGAGACGCATGCTGGGAAAGGCGGCCAGGAGCAGCCTCCCCCTGGGGTCCCAGGGGCTCACGAGGACCCTGGGAGGACGAGTGCCCGGCCTCTGTGCCTCTGCTGTTCACACCTTCACTGCTGCTTCCCGGTCCTGAGCAGGGAAGTGGCCAGGACGGCTAAGCTGCTGAGGTGGCCGGACAGACGGAGTGAACTGTGGACGTGTGGACGCAGTCGGGCCCTGCGACTCCCAGCTGGGCGTGTTCACATGTCACCAAGCTCGCAGAATGAACGGTCCTGTTGGCAGCACTCAGTGCAGCTTTGCTGACTTCTCCCACACACCACGCTATGGCCCGTGGGCAGCCCTTTCCGCTCAGGGCGAGGCCCTGCTCTGCTCTCCTCTCCCCGCAGCCGTCCAGACACCACTGCCCTTCCGCTCCTTTGCCTGATGTGGCCTGAACACCGCTGACCGGCCCTGGCTGGCACTGGTCTGCGCATACTGGCTTCTCCATGTGCCAGTCTTGGGAGCCCGCTGAGTTCTTCCACCATGCCCAGCCGTGGAGAAGAAGGAAAGAGCCATCCAAGTGGTAAAATAATGTTTTATTCCGTGGATGAACAGATGCTACCATGCCACATCCCCACGTCCCTCCGGCCAGGTCTTGGGGCCGGGCTGGCATACTCATCTGGGCAGCCTATAGGCTGATCCTTTGCCAGCACCCTGCTCCTCCTCATGACGGCCGTGCACCCTTCAAGCCCTTGGGACGCAGCTCCTCCTACGGACCCGGCTGGAACTGGTGTTCAGAGCTCATCTGGATGGTACAAAACCCCTGACACCAGGAAGCCGTACAGACACTTCTCTGGAGACAGGGTGCCAACGACGCCCCCGGCAGGACCAGAAGCTGGAAATTAGGTTGTCACCAAGCCCGAAAGGAAAAGATGGGAGTTGATGTATATCAGGCTAGGGCTCCTAGAGTCCAGGTCAGCCACGGTGTCCACATGCAGGGGGACATCACAAACGCTGGACACACATTCCTTTCTTATATACAACAAAATGAAATATACACGGGGGACTGAACGGCTGTATCTTACAGGGCCGAGACCAGGTCACCTTCCTGTGGGTGCAGAGGGGAGCGGCTGTCCCGGCATGGTGGGGGTACCTCGAAACCCGTGACCAAGACCCGAGTGTCCTCAGCACACCTGGGGTGGGCCGACACTTTGTCTTTTTATAATTTTTAACCACATGTCATCAGACGAGACTTGACAAGTTGGCAGGACACATGTGAACGACAGTGTTGATCTACACACAAACCCTAACACAGCTCAGTGGAGAGCATTTATTTGTGTTTCCCGTTACTGGACAGTACTGAGCATTTCCCCGTCCATGTTCAAAATGCCACCACCAGTCTGAGGACGAGGCGTGGAGGGAGTGGGGACTGGGGGTCTACTTCTCTATACAAACAGATGGCAGGTGCGGAGCAAACCAAAGCGAAAACAGGAGAAAAGGAAAAAGAGAAACACAACAAAACAACCCCAGGAGCACAGACAACGCTCATCAGGTTAAAACATAGAAAAATAAGAATTAATTCTAGACGGCTAACCATTAGCATAGCTACAGGAACACTGTACAGAAGGGTCTGTTTCCTTGGTGCAGCCCGCTGGTCGGACGTCTAATTACAGAGGGCAGCCAGACTCTGAGCGTGCTGCCCAGCAGGGCTCTGCCACAGGGTGCGGTGCAGGGATGTGGCACTGAGCGCATGGGCAGAGGTGCAATGGTGGGATGCTCCGAGCTGGCCCTCACAGCCCTCTCTCTGTCCTTCTGTGTCCCTTGGGTCACCATGGGGCCAGGAGGAGGCAATGCTGTTGAACAGGGGGTTCCAGGCTGCGTGGGGACACATTTCCCTGTGCCAAACCACCTTCCTTGTCTGAGACACACATGCAGGGGAAGGTCCACGCCTCCGCCCCACCCCCTCAGAGGGAAGAGGGAGCCGGAGTGGCAGGAGACTCCGCTCTGCATGATGCTGTGGAGAGGGCCATCTGTGCTCAGGCCGCCAGGCGCTCAGTCCTCCTCCTCCTCCTCTTTCGCTGTGGCTGTCAGGAGCTTGTCCTGAATCTGGAAGCATTCCACAAAGAAGTTGATGATGGACCGGTATAGATGCTGCTTGAGGGCGGGGCTGTGGAAGTAGTGGCTTTCGTCTGGGTATATCTGGAGGGAGGAAGTGAGAGGTTATCACACGGTGAGGGGAGGGCCGATGGAAGGTGGGAATCCCAGACCAGGCCCCTCAACTCTGAGTTCTGTTTGCGTATGAATTCCCTGAGCATTCCAGACTCCTAACAGACAGACCTTTAGCCCCAGCTCTGCCTGCCGCAGTGGGGCCTAACCTCTGGTCCCAAGGCTGCCAGTCTGCCCAGGGCAGGGTCTCTGTAGTGGGAATGTGCGTCCTGGCCCCACCACACTCCAGGAGAGGATGCTTCCAATAGAACCGACTGCGGTGCTTGGTGAGAAGGCGCAATTCCTGCAGATCTCGAAAGCCAGGCACAGGGAGGGGAGGGTGGCGCACAGGCTCAGCCTATAATCTTGGCTTGGTGCTTGGCCGCTCTACTGGGGGCACAGTACTGGTCCTGTGCACTTGGGATCCAGCCTGACCCGGAAGTTGTCTCTCCCATGACCCCAGATGCCCTGCAGTTGGAATCCTGTCTTCCTTAACCTTCATTTCATTAATGATGCCATTGGGCCAGGAGGTGTGTGTGTGTGGCACAGCAGGTGTACCAAAGGGAGGAAAGCAGAACATTTGATCCCCTGGCATTCTGTGTCCTGTGCTCACCCTGCAGCTGGTTGTGGGCACAAACTCACCGAGTGTCTGAGAGTTCACAGCTAGGACACGGTTGTGATTTCATGCATGGATTCTAATGTGTCCCCCTCACTGACCCAACTGGAAATGCAGGCCTGCTGCTCAGCTCCCTGCACACAGCCGGCCTGGCCTTTGATCGGTATGACAAACTCATTCACTGTGCCACAGCTACTGATTCTTTTGTTACATTTTTCAGAAGCAAACCTAATATCCTGCAACCAAGCCCTTCTGTGTGTTCATCAACCCAGGGACAGATGCCCAGATGACCTCTGGTGGTCAGAGCCCGACAGGTCTGCCCTGAGGGCACAAGTGTCTGGCTGAGGTCTCCTCTATCTCTGGGTCCCAGCACTGTGTCACACCTATTCTCTCAGAGGGTCCAAGCACAAGGAGAAAGTGGAAGGAGTTTGTGGCAACAAGTCAGTAGCCGAGGCCAGTGAGGCCTGGCCAGGTTATGCCAGGGGTGGGTGGTGCTGGGACAGTCAAGGTTCCTGTCTAGATGTACCCAGTGCTTTGTGCAACTGCGGGCTGGGCTTTGGGGGTGTTGGGAAATGAGTGTTGGTCAGAAGAGGCGGGTCACTGGGGTGTGACCCGGAAGTGTCATCTCCTCCTAGATCCTCCCTCACTGTCTGCTTCCTGTGGCCATCCTGTGAGCAGATTTTCCTCCTCCATGTCTCTGCCATGCCACCATCTTAGGATCTGCAGAAGACAGACTGAGTTCTCTACAAATGGTGAGCCCAAATCAGCCTGTTGGACACCGAGTGACCGAGGCAGATGCTGCGACAGTGTCAGGGCTCGGACACAGAAGTGCACGCCCTACCTGTAAGCTGTAGTTGGCCTTTCCTTTGATGAGCTGTGTGATCAGCTCAGCTGTGTGCTGGAAGTGGATTTTTTCTGTAAAAAAGAGCAGAAGAGAGATGCAGAGGTCAGCTCCGTGGGACCGTCAGGGAGCACCCTTCCCCCACTGTAGGCGTTGTCCTCACCGTCTGCAGTGGCGTGGATGAGCAGGAACTGCTGTCCCTCCAGCGCTGACACCCTGTGGGCCACCTTGGTCATCTGCACAGATGGGCAAGGACAGGGTTAATGCTGTGGACATGCCATGAAGAAGTGGACATGAGCTAGAGGAAGTAAGGAGAGTGCCATCCCTGGACAGCAGGGGTCTCCAAGTCACTGGACACCTGACAGGGCTGGAAGCCTCAGCTTCCCCTTCCTCACATAGGATGCTCTCAGACACCAAAGGATCTGGCAGGAGAAGCAAGGAAGTGGGGCTTCTCCAAAGACAGCTGGCCCGAGGCTGCCCCTTTCACCCCGCCCTTGAGCAGGTGTGGGGCCTCTGCGCACCAGGAGGCTCAGCTCGGAGAACAGTCCTGCTAGCCCGAGGCTGGCATCCTCTATGTGAGCAGGGCGGCTGGTCTGACCTCTCACAGGGTCACTAATGGCTCAGTGTGGCCAGGACAGTGGGAGGAACTTGTGTAGGGCATGCGAGCCTGCCCTCCTGAGGGACAGCAGTGTCTCCTGGGCCTGGGGCAGACACCCACCCGAGGATGTTTAACTTCCTTCCTCGCCTCAAGTCCTGCCACGGGGACAGATGGCACTCAGATGCGATGGCCCAGGGATCATAGCTTTGGTGGTGGGGAGGCAGATGCCCAGCCTAGAGGGGTGTGTGTTGCAGAGTGGGGTCAAGCTGCAGGGTGAAGAGAGGGCTGGGGAGAAAGTCAGCGATGTCACCTGAAGCTCCAAGTGGAGCTGTGCCACATTTACCTCATACGCCCTGTTGTCAAGTCCATGGAGACCCAGGTACCGCTCGGAAAACGCAGATGCTGCACAGAAACAGAAGGAACATCACCCTGCGCTCTCAGGACACCGTGGGTCTGGAGATGGTGTCCAGACCCTGGCAGGTGGGACCAGGATGTGGGTGTCAGCTTTTAGCAACATCATCATCTAGGTCTGCAGTGTGTGGGTTGTCAGATGGAATGCTGGCATCGTTCAAATGTGTTGTGGTGGGAGAGGGGCGGCAGCACTGGGTCGAGCAAAACTGAACTGAGTCACTAATCAGGACCCTCCACAGACAGGACTAGCCCTGCCTTATTTAACACGATTTGCAGGTGTGAGGAGGTGCACGGCCTTGGACTCGGCATGGACAGGGCGAGCTGGCCAGGGGCTCACTGTCGTCGGGGGTTTCTCTGTGGGCAGCGCTCAAGGCCCCCACAGGTCCTTACCATAGAGCTTGAAGTCTGTGATGGGAGAGAGAGCCGCACCGCAGGTGAACGTCCGGCCTTGGTTTTCCCCTTTGGCTGGGAGGATGTAGGTGCTCAGGTACCCGCCATAGTCCTGGGGAGGACCAGGGAGGAGACAGAGACCAGAGCCTGAGTCAGCATCCAGCCTCACCCGAAACCGGCCCGAGCCATGGGAAGGTTGGAGAGTGAAGCAATGCTTTGCTGTAGTGTTGAAGAATTCTTGTGATTGTGAAGTTTCTCCCAGGGTAGTAGGTAGAGACACAAGGGAAACCTCTCTCCAGCTGCATCCCATTGCCTCAAGGTCCCGCCTTCTGGGCACAGCACCAAGGGACAGGAGATGGCTGAGCTGTGGGGCATTGCCGGCACATGCGTCTCCAGTGAGCTCTGTCCACAGGTGGAGCCAGCCACAGACAGATGTGGGGACACGAGAGCCAGCGTCAGGTGAGGTCCTGTGCTGCTCGACCTTGGTAGCTGGGAGCTCCTCCATCTTCTGCACACGCCTGGCTCCGGGCGCTATCTCCCAAGACAGGTCAGGATAGCAGAGCCAGAGAACTGGGACAACATTGGGCAGCCTGAAGTGGATGTGCACTTCCAGGAGTGCGTTGTGTGTGGTGCGGGTGCTCATGTGGATGCGTGAACATGTGTGTGACCAGGTGTGTGTGGGGTGTGAATGCGTGAGTACGCGGGCATGCATGGATGTAGTGTGGGTGTGACCCTGCCTGTGCCACACTAGTCCAGGCCACCCTCCTCCTGGCCTCTCCACGCAGATGCCAGTCACAGTCACTGTCCTCCCCCTTCTGGGTATGACAGCTGCGTGTGGCTCTGGGAAGAGACTCTCCAGCAACAACCTAGCTCCTCTGTCCATCAGATACAGCGTCAGGGAGCACAGACAGGTGAGCCATCCCCAGGAGAGTCCCCGTCACTGGAATCACTGAGCCTCAACCTCTTGTTCTTCAGAAAGTCATGATTTAATTCTGGGAGGCTGAGGCAGGCGGATCATGATTTTTATTTATTTATTTATTTTGAGACAACGTCTTACTATGTAGTCTACAGTGATCCTCTTGCCTCAGTCTCTGAGGTGCTGGCTTACAGAGTGGGTCACCTCACCCTGCAGCAGGAGCACAAGTTTGAGTCTAGCCTGGATAACTCAGTGACTCAGACCCTGATTCAAAGTAAAAAGCAATATAGAGCTGGAGTGTAATTCAGTCAGGGGGACCCGGGTTCAGTCCCCAGTACCAAAAAAGGGACTGGGGGCCACAGCTCCGACCACAGTGACTTCCACAGAGGCAGAAGGACATGGCCCCTCGCCCCTGCGCAGAGCCCTCCAGAGAGGACAGCGACACTCACCTGTCCGAACACGGCCACGCGCGTCTTGTCGATGTACTGCTCTTTCAGCATCGTCCTGTGGACCAAAACGGACCGGAGGGGGGGTGGTCAGGCCCCCTGCGGTGGGACTTTGTGCCCCACTCAGTTCAGGTGAGAGCCCCTCTTTCCGAGAGAAGAGTTGGGGCGTAGACACGCCCGCTCACAGCCTTTGTTTAGTCAGTGCCCAGCTTCTTCCTGGCCTCAGGGCCCCCTGCGCTCCCTGTGCGGCTCCTGGGCAGACACAGCACCCCGGAGCACAGGCCACCATGCAGACCTGCCCCTCAGGCCGCCCGCATGTAGGTGTGTGACGCCCAGGTGCTCCTCCAGGGCCAGCAGCAGCCGGAGGGGCTCCGGTTCAGGGCCAGCCAGCCACCGAGCAGGTCCCCCACGAGTGCTCCTCCCAGGGCTCGGTGAGGTCCCTGTCTCGCCTAGCTGGCTGCAGACGCAGGGAGTGGGCGTTCCCTTCCCTGGCTCCGCCTTGCGGGGGGAGGGACTACCCCAGTGTTCAGGCTGACACCGCTGCGTCTGGCACCTTCCTCCCCATAACGTCCATGAAATCTCACGGTGGTCTCCTGTGTTTCCAAAACAAACAAACAAAAAACCTAAAATATTAAACCTCAGCACACTGTAACTCATGTTTAACCCTAACCTAATCCAAGCAACCGTAACCCTACACCTTGCTCTAAATCCTAGACCCTAATCTTAACCCTAATACAACTTTTACCCTAACCCTAATCCAACTCTACCTCTAACCCCTAACTCTAACCCTAGGGCAACCCTAATCTTGACCTTGAACCTGACCCTAACCATCATCCCACCTCTCACCACAGGCCTCCTGTCCTGCGCCCGCCCCGTCAGTCTAGTCCCCTCCAGTGGGTGGGTTTCCTTTCCAGCTCCTCCTTCCGATATTCTGCCTGCTGTGGGGAGCCCTCCACCCTGCGTCCCTTTCCCAGGCAGATGGAATGTGAGGCTCAAGGCCCGTGCAGTGTGCCCGTCCTGGGGTCCGGCAGACGTCACGGTCAGAATAGCATTGCCTTTGCTGCCAGTGGACACAGACACATGTCCTGGGTGAGGCGGCGCCCTGGAGTGGCAGCAGCACCCACAGGCAGCGATTCTCTTGACTTCTGTGTTCCGTGAGGGTACCGCTGACTTGCATCTTTGCGCACCATTGCTTATATTAATACAGTGAATTCCCAGGTTGTTTCTGGGGACTGCTGAGCCATGTGCCCTTGGAGAGCAAGGAAGCAGGAGAGTAGCCTCTTCCTCCTCCTCCTCCTGTTTACTGAGTGTCTGCTGCATAGGTCCCGAAATAGGTCTTGAAAACCAGCTTCCGAGAGCCCTGACTCCCAGAAGTCTTTGCCCTCAGTCAGTAGGTCAAGGATGCAGTTTTCTTGTCCAGCACAGACTGCAATTCCAGGGAGTTCTGGACAGAAACTGTTTTCATCTAGATTTCCTGCCTAGCTGTAGAGCCCTGCCTGACTAATTCAGCTCCACTTTGAAAAAGGGCCTGGCCCTGAGCTAAAGCCTCCATCTTAAGAAAGGCCCCCAAAATTCTTTAGAACATGAGTAATCCAACCAGGGCACATGTTACTAGCAAGGACCAATCACCAGGGCAGCAGGCCTCTGTTACCTGATAGAGCTAAACCTAAGGATTCTGGCTGTGACTGCTGACCTTTATGCCTCATGTCCTGATAAAGAGGCTATTCCTTGAGACAAAGAAACTCCCTGGCTAGCCAATACCTAAAGCCCCCTACTCTTTTAAAATTCTTAGTCTATCTGACCACCCCACGTCTTGAAACTTCTACCACCTCCCCAATCCCCACCATAGAAACCCGACCCTCCCGGGGCTCTGGGGCTCTCTCGGCATCCTGCTGTTGAGAGTCCCTGCTAGAGCTTGAATAAACCCTCATGTATTTACATCGGAGATGGGTCCTGATGTTTTTGGGGACCTCATGATCTGGGTATAACATAGCCAGACACAAGCATGGGGAGGTGGACCGCAGTACCTCACTGGGCATGCAAGAGACCAGCACAATTTCTTTCCCTCCCTCCAGCCCCTCCCCACACAGGTCTACCTGGGAACACCTGCTACTTTCTGCATAGTCAGGACCAGTCTATCCAGGCCACCTGTGCCAGGGACCCACATGGCAGGGATGGAGAACACGGATTGAGTGAGCTGGGACCTCGAAGTGCATTCCTCCAAGCCAGCCCTGCCCCCAGCACCCAGGCCTCAACCCCAAAGGAAGGACACAGACCTGGCACCACCCCACCCAGGAGTCTGAGGTCTCCCACACCACTGCTCTTCCTGCTGTCAGCTCTGTCCTGGGAAACAGGGGTCCCCAGATGAGGGGACTGGGCCCGATGTCGGGTGTGCACCTCATTACAGTGTACATGAGACGCTGATCAGGGCACCTTGCCCAGGAGAGCTGAGCCCAGGCCCAGGCCGAGGTGGAAGGGGCCCAGATGACGCGGGCAAACATGCCTTCCAGGGCGTGCACCCACGGGGTGGGGAGACGCAGCAAGCAGGACGATGACACAGCACGGCGTGCTGCTGATGCCCAGTGAGCTGCCCTGGTACAGCTGCCCGAGGCGCTGGGGCGCATGAGGACCCAGACAGCAAAGCCTTGAGCTGGGCTGAGAGGCCGTGTAGCTTCTTGAGTGCCACGAGTCTGACACAGCTGGAGTCAGGGGACACGGGTCCCAGGGCAGGAGGATGGGTGTGCAGGGCCCCGTGTGCCTCTGTTTGCCTGCTGCTCTTGCCCCGTGGAAGGGAGCTGAGAGCATTGCCCCTTCCTTGTGCTTCCTGCAGGCTGTCTGGCCCCTCACCCCTCTCTTCTCCCTCTGCTCCCCCGAGAGCAGCCCACCCTCTCAGAGCAACCCCCATTTCCTGTTGGTAACTACCTTAAAGGTCCCGGCCCCAGGCCCCTTCTGGGAAGGGGTGTGCTCACATCTGAGCACCACAGCAGGTCTGAGGGGCCCCGCCCATCCTCGGCCTGTGTCACTCTCCTCTCTGCTGGCACAGGGGCCTCTGATTGGTCTCAGTGATGGAACTGGGGCCCCGTGGGGGTGGGCAAGTGGGGGAGATGGAGGATTTGACAGGTCAGGGCGCTGAGGGCATGAATGTGATTTCTGGCCTCACCACTTTTAGCCTTCTGCTAAAACTACTTTTTGGTACCAGGGATTGAACTTGGGCCCTTGTGTTCGCAAGGTAGGTGTGGTGTCATCTAGCTAAATCCCCAGCCTAGGAACAAACATTCCTCTTGCTTCTCGGCAGGAGACTTTGGCTGCCAGTGTCATTTCTGAGGACCCTAAAGTATTGTCCTGGGCTCTTGTGCTGTGAGCTTCTGTGATTCAGGTGGTGATGCAGCCGTTTTCTAGAACAGATTCCATCTCACATTTGAACACGTGCTGGGTCCACTCCGCAGGTTTTGACTGATGGAGGCCGAAGAAGCAGCCCCTTGTCCTGTGTGCCTGGGCTTGCAGCGGCCCACTGGCCCGAGAGCCACAGGTGATCTTGAGGACACCTGGGCTCCCCAGGGAGAGAGCAGGTGGCCAGGGGATGAAAAGGACTGCAGTGCCCCACAGGCCAGTGGCCTGGCTGTCCCCTCCCAGATCCATTCCACTGTGCCTCCTGTCCGGAATACACAGGGTTTGGAGGCATCGCTCCCTCTGTCTTCATCAGGCTTGTAACTCTTGGTGGAGAGAAACCTCAGCCGCCCACTCTGGATCCATTTAAAATCATTCGCCACGTCAGCTGGAGCCCTTAGTCAGCTGACAGACAAGGGGACAATGTTCCAAAAAGCCAGTGACAAACTCTTCCATGCACAGAGCCCTGCTCACGTGCACATTCTCTGTGGCGCTATCTCATCAGCAGGGCTCTGTGTTCCCCACAGTGCGGCCGTCAGGGTGGGGGTGCTGTGGTCATAGGGGCCCTGTCACCTGTACAGCTTCTTCCCCAAATGCCTGTGTCTATGCCTGGGAGAAGAGCTCCCCACCAGTCTCTCAGTGGGGGTCACACTTGGCTCCCAGGCCCCTGACGTGGGGCCCCTGTGTCTTTCTATTTTCAGGCAACAGTGGAGTCCAATAACTGCTGGTGAGCGCCCACTCCTCTGCCACAAGCTTTGCTGTCCTGAGGCGCTGGCTTGGTGACCAGATGTGTCTGAAGATCCTCAGAATCCGGACGCATTTCTCCCCACCACCCAGATGTGCACAGTGAGGGGGACCCTCTGCCGCACCTCATACTCTCCCATCCTCCTCCCCTGCGGCCCTGGTCCCCATGGTAGCAGAGAGCGGGCCCAGCTCACCGCACGGCCTCCATCTGGTCCTTCTCCTCCAGCGCACCCAGCCGTCTCCTCACTTCCTGCAGGAGCTTGGTGCCCTGGAAGCCACTTCCTCGGCCATCAGACTTGACCACGATGGCCCCGTGGCTGCTCACCAGCACCGTCTCCCACGTCACCTGGAACCTCTCGGCCACGCTCTGGCTGCCTGGGGTGCCATCCCTGGAAGAGACATTGGAGCCTCGCAGAGTGGCCAGCACCGGGTCTGACAGCTCTGTCCCAGGGGCCTCACCTCTACTGGGCCCAGGGGCACCTGTTTGCTAAGGGAAACTCCAACCTCCCACGACTCCTTTGGGCCTCCTGTCTCCTGGGGAGGGTTCTGGGGCTCAGGCTGCTCCCCTCTGTGCCTATAACATGGGCACCAGCAAGGCCGCAGCTCCTCTCTGGGCCCCACACCTGGCTCTGCAGAATCCCTCTCTGCCACGGTTAATCCATGAGGAGCAGCACGGGGTCCCCTCCGTGACTCTCCTGGATAGCAGGCTGGGATATCTGGCTCTCAGACACCCACAGTGCAACCAGCAGGGCGCTTCCAGGGGACACTGGGTGTTACATAAACGGGGCCAAGAAAAGGTGTGGGAGGCTATTTTCATTTCTAGGCAGGATAGAGGATGGGACCTGGGGCCTTTGCACTTAGCTGCTTTCCCAGCCCACTTTGAATTTTTATTATAAGACAGGGTCTTGATGAGTTGCCAAGTCGTGCAGGCTGAGCTCAAACCTGTGATCCTTCCGCCTCCCACAGAGGCTTTCTAACCAGCCCTAGTGACAGGGCTGCTTTCTGAGAAGGCACTGTTAGGTCCCTTTGTATGTGGATGTCACAGTGAGCTCACACATGCCAAGAACACCAGCATCTCGAGGTGATGGGCTGTTAATGGACTGCTGTCACCGCGTGGCCTGTCACTGACCAGACACCAGGACGCTGTTGCCACTGCATTTCCCCTTGGAGGGGGAGGACAGGCAGGGAGACCTGGGCCGAGTCCACCACAGATGGCCACACCCCTTCCTGAGCGGTGCTGCGAGGACGGCCAACCCATTCTCTCCTCTAGGGATCCGGCTTTCTGTGAGGATGGTGGGGTACAGGCCATGTGGGGGTGCTGGGAGGGACGGGGCTACAACCAGGGGCTGGAAGCGGAGGGCCCGTGTTTGGTCACGAGAGTACTCTCCGGGAAATGTGGGTTCTGTTTCCTTTTGCATTGTTTTGTTTAAGCAGCCCCACCCGTCTGGTATCTTTGGAATCATGGAGTCCCCCCAGTCTCCTTGCTGTCACACTGGAGTCAGAGCTAGAAACAATCAGGAAGACCTGCCCCGTGGGCTGGCCCCTGAGGCAGGTGGCGGCCAGTCTGCAAGTGTGGAGCTTTTGGTCCCTGACTGCGTTCCTGCTGCCTGGGAGTCACCTCCAGTACTTCGGGAGGGAAAGCGAGTGGCTTTGTAACCCAGAGGCCTCAGGGGTCACCCTTAGGATCCCTGGATAGCCTGAGCACAGGGAGAAAGCTGGCTTTGAATCCGTAGTATTTCTTAGATAGTTGTGGAAATCTGATGTGGAAAGGAGGAAAGACGTAGTGTGAGAATGTGTATGCGTGCTTGGGGTGTGTGGAGGTGTCGTGTGTGCACTGGGAGGTTGCTGGGAAGTGCGAAGCCAGTCCTGACAAGGGAAGTGGGCAAGCGGCAGAACGGGCTACTTTATATTTCTTATTTATTTATTTTTTAAAATGTTTTTTGAGACAGGGTCTTGCTTTGTGGTTCAGGCTGACCCTGAGCTCAGCCTCCAACTCACATCACAGCAATCCTCCTGCCTCTGCCTCCTGAGTGCTGGGATTGCAGGCGTGAGCCACCACGCTCTGCACTGTGGTATGTGGTACTGGTTGCTGCTGGGGTGAGTCTCCACACCCAGTATTGTTATGTGGTTACTCGGGGAATGAACCTGGGTCCTTGCATTTGCAAGACAGGCGCCGGAACCACTGAGCTAAATCCCCGGCCCAGAACGGGCAACTTTATAACAAAGGTCTCTGCAGGTTGGGGCTGTGCCCCACGGAAAAGGCAGGGGAGTAGTCAGGGTCACTTGGAGCCCCTCTGGGAACGCGGTCTTCACCCGGTGACTCCTGATGCCTCTGGGCTGCCTCAGCACAGACTGCACTCTCCTGGCCCAGAGGCCTTGTGAGCTGTGTGCTTCCTCCTGCTTCAGGGTCGGAGAAGGGCCCTGAAAATGGCCGGGGACCCTCTCGGTGGCTCACACTACACGTGCCCGGGGAACTAGCACTTGAAGACCCTCATGGGGTACCCGCCTGGGGAGGTACCCAGTGCTCCAAGAGCCTGTTGGACTCCTGCCCAGGTGCCGTGGAGCGATTCACATTGGCCTCCAAGTCTGCACACAGACCTGTGGCACTTTCGGCGCCTCCAGCATTCAGAGGGTGCTCAGGGCAGCCTCTGGGATACTGCTCGGACTCCTGCGAGTGGCACACCCACTGGCCCAGTGCGTCCTCCTAGCCAGCCCTGGGTGAGCCCCCTCTCCTCCAGCTGCTGGGGCTTCCAGGTTTATGAGGAGCACTTGTGCAGGATGGTGCCTGGTACTTACACCACCAGGAGCAAGGGGTAGTGGGTCGTCTCGGTGAAAGTGGCTGGCTTCAGGATCTGTACCGGCAGGTCTGGGGAGAGATGGATATAGCCAGGTCAGGGTGCGGGACAGAGGGCCAGGTGCTTCTGTGCCTGGACGCTGGGACAGGACATGTGGCCTTGGGCATATCACCCAACCCCCCTGAGGCTGCGTTTGCTATCTGAAGCATGAATCAGCCTTGAATACAGAGTCCCAGGGAAACCAGGGTCGGAGGGCAGCGGGACCCACATGGGGAGGAGGCCCCACCTGCCTCAGTGTGCACATCCAGGGGCTGGGCTGGGGCTGGGGAAGGAAAGAGTGCCAAGGGTCTCCTGGGGCAGCTGGTAGCTTTGCAGGTTGGAGCTGGGCAAGCCTGATGTCAGCTGGAGCCACATGGAGCAGGCCCTTGCTGCTGCCCTCACTGTTGCCAGGGTCACTGAGTGTGGTCCTTGGCAGTGTGAAATGCAGAGGGGAGCAGGAGAGGTGGTTCCAGGTCTCAAGAAACTGCCTCTCCTGAGCCATGGGTGGTGATGCACACCTGTAGCTCCAGCTCCAGAGGCTGAGGCAAGGGGATGGCCACGAGTTCAAGGCCAGCCTGGGCTACATAGTGAGGTCAAGGCCAGCCTGAACCATGCAGGCAGACCAAGCTTCTTGCTAAGTTAGCATTTCCTTATGGACATTAGTGATGGATGTTCCAGATTCCTAAGCCAACACACCCAAGCTGCGCTTAATGTTGATGGTTGGCAAGTTGCATCAGTGGCCCAGGGCCTGGAGAGGCAGTCGGGGCCTGACATTCACATATTCAGAAGGTGTGCAAGGGGTGCTTGGGCCCTGAGAGAGCTGGGGAGGCCACGTTCTGGTCCCTCTTGCCCACTGCTGTCTGGGTGGCATGAGCCGTTGGGGGCAGGAATAGCACAGGCCACATAGTGGCCTTGGTGCCACTGTCCTGGCAGATGGAGCCCCGCTGGGGACAGCTGGTGCTGGGCTGGGGATCTGCAGTTTGCTCCTGTGCTGTGTGAGAGGTGCTATGTGCAGGGGATGTGGCAGGATTTGGAAACCTGCGGGACAGCGGTGAGCAAAGCCAGTGGGAGGACAAGACTCTGGAAAGTGTCCTGGGGGAAAGCATCCCAGGAGCCAGGGCTCTAGGGCTCCTGCGCTGCCGCGCTCCCGCGCTCCTGCCCACTCCCAACGCTGAGAACTCTGCCCACCCTGCGTCCTGAGCACCTCCTGCAGAGGGGCTCACACACGCACGGGCACAGGGACCTTAGCATACACCTGCCTCAGGGTGTGCCTCTCAGCTGCAAGAAAGCTGTGCTGCCTTTGACCAGCAGGCAGAGGCAGGAGGCTGCCGTGGAAACCAGCAGGGTGTCCCTCTCAGGTGGTGTTGGACATGGCCACCAGGGGGCGTTCCACCAAGATCTTCCTTCACCTGCCGGCCTCTGCTAGAGCATCCTGTACTGGCCCCAGGGCTGATGGTCTACCTCAGAGTACACTGCCTGCTTTTCGGTTCTTTTAAAATTTTCATGTTTTTGCAGGTTTTTAAAATACATTTTATTTTGAGGCAGGGTCTTACTAAGGCTCTAAGTTGCCCAGGCTGAGCCCAAATTCCTGAGGCAGGTAAATTCTGCTCAGTGGCTCTTGTGATCCCCCTGTCTCAGCCTCTCAGAGTGCTGGGACTATAGGTGTGGGCTGCCTTGCTCAGGGCCTCTAAAGGGAAAGAGCTGCACTTACTGTAGTCGTCAACCTCGACTCTCCTGTACTCTACTTTAGGCATCTGCCGGTCACTGACAGCCTTCTGTACATGTTCATTTGTTTCTAGGTCAAAGATTTCTGAAAGAGAGCAAGCAATGGCCTGGTGAGATTCAGCGATGGTGCCCTTGTACCCAGGGGGGCTTTGGGTTCGAGTCCCACCTATCCTGGAAGTGGCACCGCCTTTTCTGTTGCATCTTGAGGCAGGAGCCTTGGCCTGTCCCCCGGTAAGGCCATCTCCTTCCCGGTGGATGTCTGTTCTCTGTGGTGTTGTGATGAACGCTTGGGTCCAACCCACCAGGAGAACCCCACTACCTAAATTCCTTTTTGTAAATTTTGATACAAGGTCTTGCTAAGTCACTAAGTTGCTCAGGTTGGGCTTGAACTTTCAACCCTCCTGCTTCAGCCTCCCTGAGTGCTGCCACATTGGCTTTATCCGTGTTCAAGTCACATTGTAGGGTGGACGGTAAGACAGGACCTCAGGAGAAAGAGAATGACAGCACTGCTCCAAGCCCTTTGCTGCCTGGAGGCCTTGACGTTTGCTGCTCCCTACACTTATAACCCTCATCACTGGCTCCTCTTCCACCAAGTCAAGTGCCACCTCCTCAATGAGAAGGCCTGGCCACACCTCACAGGTGCCTGCCAACCTCTGCAGAGCTCCACTCCAAGCAGAAGAGGTCTGGGTGTTTGCCTGGCCCCACTCCCACTGGAAGGCACTGGCCTTACATCTCACCCAGGGTCAAAATGAACTCATTTCCTGTGACAGGGCTCCACCCATTTGTGGAAACGCAATTTGTACCCTGGAAACTAAGTATTTCTAGACAGTATCTGGGTTTGGGTTTCCATCCCTGTGTCCCACAAAGCCTTTTGCCACAGCCCCAAGAAGGTTTGAAGAAACTAAACAGGACTGAGGGGTCTACTGGGTGTCTCAGAAACCCAAGGTCTCAGAGTCCGGGCTACTTCAGAGGCAGCAGTTGGGGAAACTGAAGCCTGACCATCAGTCTTTGCTCCACCAAAACTCAAATCCATACAAACTAAACAGTTGACTAAAGAGTTCCTGGTGAAAATATAACAGAGCACAAGGGGCAGTCACTGGGGCCAGTTCACAGCCAGCTCCCTGACACACCCGGCCCCAGGTGTGGCTCAGCAGAATCGTCTTGAAGCCTCACCCTGCTGGAGGCTGCCGTGGCCCTTGGTGGCCTGTGACTTCTCACTCTGCCTGCCCATGGGATCACATGGGGGCAGCAGGAGGAAGGCTGGGGTGGCAAAGTCAGTCATGCTATGAATGTGGAAAACTCATGGAAGTTAGCAGACATAGCGAAGGAAATGGCTTCAGCAATGAGACAGAGATGAGTCTGTTGCTATTAGTCAGCTTCTGCTGTTGAGGGCCCGTGAAGGCTTTGGGCAGGGGCGGGGCTGGATCTGGACTAGGAAATGTAAAAGTGAAGCGGCACAGACCCTCTCAGAGTTCACTGCAATGACAAAGAGCATCTTAGGAAATTCGTGACTACCACACGAGTGTCCCCCTGCACCATTCTCAGGGGCATCCTTGAAAGAGACAGGCTAACACTGCCAAAAAGTCCAGTGGAAGGAGCTCACTGGGCAGGGTAAGCAGCTCACCAGAGGCAGCAAAAAGGAACCAGCCAGAGGAAAATAATGACAGGAATGAGACAATACTTTTCAGTAGTAACTCTCAGTGGGAATGATCTCAACTCCCCCATCAAAAGACACAGGTTGAGCTAGAGATTTAGTTCAGTGGTTCTGGCACCTGCCTTGCAAGCACAATGGCCCGGGTTTGATCCCTGGTAACCACATCCAACAGTGCTGGGGCTGGAGACTCATGCCTGTAGTCCCAGCACTCAGGAGGCAGAGGCAGGAGGATTGTTGTGAGCTCTAGGCTCACCTGGGCTACACAGTGAGTTCAGGGCATGCATGAACTACAAAGCAAAACCCTGTCTCAAAAAAAAAAGACACAAGTTGGCAGATTGGATTGGATCAAAACCCAAAATCCAACAGTATGCTGCATACAAGAAACACACTGACTCCAAAAAGAATTTCACTGACTAAAAAAATCAAAGGTGGAAAACAATGTTCCATGTAATGAGAGCTCCAAACCAGCAAGAGTAGCTATCCTGTGCTCTGGCAGGCATCTTTGAATGAGATGCTGTCGGCATCCCTCTGGAATCCCAAGTGCTGATCGGGAAGCTGTGGTTTCAAATCCATCATTCAGGGTTGCTTTGCTTCTCGCCAGGCTGGGAGAGCCGCCACATACTCTGTGAGCACCCGGGGCCCTGGGAGGCCTGTCTTCCTGCGGGTTCATGCCATGTTCTAGTCGCTCCTGGACTGCACGTGCTCTGTTTGAACAGCTCGCTCCTGTCTATTGAAATCCCACCCTTCACTGAAGAGCACCAAAGCAACAGACTATTAAATTTAGTTAAATATTAGATTTCTCATTTAATGATTGCCCACACAACTGGCTTTATCAGCAGAGAGCTGGCTGTCTCACTGGGGAGTCGAGTTAAGCCATTTTATTTGTTCCCATAATTGCATTCAAAGAGGGCAGGAGCTCAGTGGAGAAATAAGAAAAGATTGGTGTATTCCCTGAAGGACTCTTCTTTTGACTTCGGGGCAGTGGGGACCCCCAGTCTGGAGCATACAAATGGCCACTCCTTAATTAAATGTGAGCCCCTCTAATATTGGGTGGAATTAGCTGTTATCAGATCTGGACACAGCGAGCCCACAGAGACCGGTGCTCGCTCAGGGGGGCGGCGGCTTGTCAGGCTGTGCAGCCCGTGGCTGTTGTAAGACCTGCTTCCCATGGCTCTGAGCTCTGGAGACTGATGCAGTGCTGCCTGCTAAAGTCTGGAAAACAGGGAGCTGGATCCTAATGGCAACCAGAAGAAATTGTTTCGAGACCTGTGCGCGGCCCCTGTCCCACAGCCTGACCTCTCCCAGCTGGGTTTCTGTCCCCTTCTGCCATTTTCCTAACTGCTCCTTCACCCACCTTCCCCTCTCCCTGCCCACTCCTCACCTCAGGAGCTGTCCCCACCCTGGGTCACTCTGCCCATTTGTACCCAGAGCCACATCCAGCCCAGTGCCTGCAGGGACTCACTCATGGCAAAGGGCGGCTCTGTGCTAAACCCTGGAGTTCCATGGTAGCGCTGCTGAGTGTACCACGAAGAAGCTCGGGGTCTCCCCGGCCCCGGAGATGGGGCCCAGGAGCTCTGCACTGAGCTACATCCCTCATCTTTAAAACTTTCTTTTATTTTTAGGTGGGGTCTTGCCAAGTCACTAAGTTGCCCAGGTTGAGCCCTAACTTGTGATTCTCCTGCCTCATCCTCCCAGAGTACGGGCAGTACAGTTGTGTGCCACCATGACCAGCTGTGCTGCGGTTTTGATGGGAGTGAATAATACAGTGATTATAGCCTTATGGGCACAGGGATGGAGAAAACAACACGTAGAAGATGTGCAAGCCTGCAGAACATGATGGCAGAGTTCTGGGAGCTGTTGAGTGAGATGTGACATCAGAAACCTTTGGAAGGGACATGGAAGGAATCGAAGCACGTGGTTTAATTTTAAAATGTTTATGTTTTGGTTGATACTCTCAGTATACCCCATGTCGCTCTTTAAGGAGAAAAACTTGAGGTAACAACCTGTAAGTGTATGAAGGACTCAGAGCAGACACAAGGTGGGTGTGGACTCAGTGTACCTCTGTGTGGAGTGGGTCTTGTTGTGTGGCCCCTACACCTGTGTTGATTTGCAGTGAGACTTTCTGTCTTTGGCTGCCAAACCTCTCCTCAAAATGGCGTGCGGTTGCCCCTGGCATCTTCAGACGTGGCTCTCACTCGGAGTCAGGGTGGTACTGGACCAGATGGTGTGCAGTGGGTGCTTCACTGTGCCTTGGGAGGCACCAGGTGGGCAGTCCTGCAAGACTCACAGAACTGCGTGAGGCTGGTCACTGGCTAGAGCTGATTTTGCCTCTTTATAATCCCAGCATTCTGGGAGGCTGAGGCAGGAGGACTCCATATTCCACCCCAACCTAGGCACCTTAGCCACTTAGTAAGACCTTGTCTCAGAACTTAGACAAATGAAAAAGGCCTGGGGTGTAGCTCCCTGTGGAGGCCCTGGGTTCCACCCCCAGTACTGTGAAAGACAAAACTGGGGTGAAGTGGGTGGGCACAGAGAAACCTGTTCCATAGGATCAAGGCTTTCGCTAAAAGGGCAGCGCAGAGTCCAGAGCTCCTGAATGTTCTGGAAAATGTCACAGTCCCGCTGTGGACGCTCCCAGGTGTTACTCACAAACCCTCGTGTTCTCGTCCTGCTCACAGCAGTGGCCCCGGTGTTTGGTGGCTTTCTATCACGCACCTATGTTGTCTGAAGGCCCAAGCACCAAATGAGCCTCCTCAGACCTGGCCATAATTACATTCTTAAAGAAACGCTTCTAAATAATTCAGAGTCACAGCTGTGAATACCCGCAGGCTCTGTTTGTAGAAAAGATTTTCGAGAGGGGGAAAAAGTCAGATATTCCCAGGGAGGCTCGGAGCCGACGGCTGGGGTGGGGAAAGGACAAAGAGTTCTGCAACAGTAATTCCAGCCTCGGTAAAGGCCGGGCGGAGTGAGGCTGTGGCTCCGGGCCTCTGTGCTGCCCCACAAGGGGGCTGGATGGTGTCTGCGCCCTGTCCCAACCACGCTGTGCAGCTGGATGCATTCCTAGCGTGGTGCGGCGCTCAGGGACCAAGAGGGCTCCTTGACACCTTTCCTGGTCATGCTATGTGAGGCATCTTTCAAACACAAAATCCCCAGACTGGCCGAAGCAGTGGCTCAGACCGACGGGAGCACAAGGGCCACGGGACTTCTGCCCCAGCCACGCGGGACACGAGGGCAGATGACATCCTCTGGGTTTGTGTCGTCCACAGGAGGCCAGGCCACAGGGACAGCCACATGAGCAGACTGTGATGGGAATATGCTCCAGAGAGCCCCGCCCAGCACAGGCAACGTGAACACCACTTGCCGAGTTTCTGCTCACCAGCGCTTCGCACAGAGGGAGCACCGCGCGAAGCCGGATCGCTTCTCTGTTAAGTCTGGGAGCACTCTGTTTTTTCTTCCCATCCTACTTGCCGGACGGAGAAGAGGGATGCTGGTGTGGGAGCACCACCTGCCGGGTACAGGAAGTTCTCTTTCTTATTCCCCATGGTCTGCACCGTGTCCCCAGAAGGCAAAGTGACAGCCCAGCTCCACACTGTATAATACTTCTTAAGGACATGGTGGCCCATGCCTCTTATCCCGGAACTCTGGGAGGCTGAAGCAGGAGGATCCCAAGGTCGAGCCTGGCCTAGACAACTTAGCTACTTAGTGAGAACCTGTGTCAAACTTAAAAAATATGAAGGGCTAGTGATATAGCTCAGTGTGACAACGCTGTTCTCAACCCCAGGACCACAGGAGAAGAAAAGAGACATCGCACATCAACAGAGCCCTCTATGGACAGCAGATGCAATGGAAGATCTCTAGTCTGCTGGTGCTGATGACATCGATGGGCTCAGGAGTCAGTCGGCCCAGCAGGTGACAAGGGTGGTAATAAAGCACCTCAGAATGCTGGACATTCACATGTTGCAGGTGCTGTGGCCCTTGGTACAGTCTTAGCAGACTCCCCCAAAGCACTGTGTCCTGCCCCACATAGAATAAGTAACATATTGGCTGAATGGTGGCACTCATGTCTGAGACACGTCTGTTTACTGTCATTTGCTCCTATACCTCGGGAGCTCAAGGACGTCGCCCAGCACTACGGTGGGAGTGGTTAGCCTGCAGGAGGTCACAAAAGCAGGGACTGTTTTGGTCAGTGTTCCCACTGGTGGATATGACACTTGACATGCCCACCACTTAAAAAGAGGAGAGATTTACTGTGGCCAGTGATGCAAGGGGGTTCAATCTATGGCCAGCTGAGGCCAAGGCAGGAAGATCACAGCAGGAGGCCGTAAGGATGAGAGCAGTTCACATCATGGCAGCAGGGAGCAGAGCAGAAGGAAGGCTGGGTGAGTGGCAGATCCTGCAGGTCACACTCCAGCAGCTCTTCCAGCTCAGCTACTCCCAGCAGCAAGTTCAGTCATGCAGTGGACCAACCATGATGGGCACAGCACCCAAGGTCCTGTGGCCTTCCCAACCCACTTCTGAATGCATGAGAGCTGGGGGGCGTTGTAGGTCTGAACCTAACAGGCACCGTGGTGATCTTTGAGGCAGGCATGTTAATAGCAGCATAACCAGAAAGGAGCAAATGAGAGCATTTAAGCAAATGACTTTTGTAAGAGACACATACTGTATGTTTAAATGCCTAGAGCTAGTTTTGTATTTTTTTCTTAGACCACAGCCTTAAAGAAATGAACTTTTTTTGGTTGTTGTTGTGTGTTTTTGAGGCAGGGTCTCGCTCTGTAGCTCAGGCTGGCCCTGAACTCACTATGTAGCCCAGACAAGCCTCGAACTCACAGCAATCCTCTTGAGTGCTGGGATTACAGGCATGAGTCTCCACACCCTGCATTGTCATATGTGGTTACAGGAGATTGAACCCCGGCCCTTGTGCTTGCAAGGCAGGTGCCAGAACCACTGAACAAAGTCCTCGGGCCAAGAAATGACTTTTTTTTGAGACAGGGTTTCAGTATGTAACTCAGACTGACCTTAAACTTGCAGCAATCCTCCTGCCTCAGCCTCTCAAGTGCTGGGATCACAAGCGTGCCCTCCACACCAGCAAAAAACCTTTAAGTTGCAGATAATCACAGCTTTCTAGGCTGCTGCAAAAATGGCTCCCAGAATCCTGTGTCCCTTTCCACTGCCACCTACCCAAGGGTGATGCCAGCTGAGCCCAGAAACCAGCATGGTGCCGTACTGTCACATGCACCTCAGCCACTTTTCACCGGACCACTGATTTTTAAGGAACAAAACCTCACCAAATAGACTCTTAAATTTCATCAAGTATTCACAGTGACAGCACACATTCTCTTAAGGAGAAATGAGAGACTCTGGAAGTTCCAGCTCCTGGCAGGGTCGCTCTCCCTGTCTACCCTAGTTGGACCACCCCGCCCAGCCCTCTCTGGCCACCTCATGGTGGATGTCTGGGTAGCAGCGTTGGGTTTAGCACACTGCCCACTGGGTCGCCTTGGCAGGACCTCCCAGCCTGACGTGGTCAGCTTGGCGCCTGATCAGCTTCCACCTCAGTAGCTGTCCTTGCCCTGCCTTCAGGTTGGTGTTCCGGCAACCTGTCCTCTTAGCTCCTCCCACAGCCTCCTCTTAGCTCCAGCCCACTGCCTCCTCTTAGCCCCTCCCCTCAGCCTCCTCTTAGCCCCTCCCCTCAACCTCCTCTTAGCTCCTCCCCCGGCCTCCTCTTAGCGCCACCCCTCGGCCTGTCCTCTTATCACGCTTCCATCTGCTCTGCTTGGCGGCGTGCTCCCATCTCGGGATCCCACATCACGATGGTCTTTCCTTCAATGATGGTCTTGAGCATATGTCTGGGCCTCAACATGGGCCAGAGAGGTACCCCGCTGTATCCCTCCTCCTGCTTCCCGAGTCCCGAAATCCCAGGAAGCCAGCACTTACTTTTCTTGTCTGTGGTGTTGTGCACGGTCACCGTGGGCACCCCGGGACCTGGATTGGGTGGACAAGAGAAAGACAAGAGACGTTAGTTTAGCTGAGGACATGCGGGTTTGCTGCGCACGGAGCAGCCGGCGTCACGAGCGAGTGGTGAGCGGAGGATCCAGCCCGCGCCGTGGTGACTTGTGACCTGTGTTCTTCACCTCCACGCCTGCGCCAGCCCTTGGCAGTTCTTCCACTAAGAGGTGCAAAGGTGACACGTTTAGTAGGAGCTGCTCTCTGTTTGGGTAACTTGTTCCCGCCCCGATCCCTGTGTTGCTGGGCTCCCTGGCACCCTCGAAGGGAAATGACAGGGCAGGTGAGGGGAGCGGATGCATTTTAAATGCAGGGTCTTTTCAACCTCTGATCAGTTTACGGGGACCCGGCCCCCTCAGAGGCTGAAGGAATCTGTAATATTTCTATCACATTGCAGTGACATTGCAGCCCCCATTTCATAGAGGATGTATTTGCTTTAGACTCTCCCAACCTCATTCTTACCGTCCAGGCCCAAATTCCGGACGGTGTCCTGGGGTCCTGATAAGTCTGCCACCCCAGCCTCAGTCTTAACAACACGCCTGTCTCTGCTGGACCTACAGGAAGGAGCGGCTGGCTACCTGCTCTCTTAGAATATCTGCCCAGAATCATAAAGGCAGCAGGAGCCTTTGGAAAGCCTCGTGTCTCAGCTGTCCCGGAAGGGTCTCGGAAGGAGCGTGCAGATCCGGCTCAGGGCACAGAGGCCTCTGGTGGCGATCTCTGTAGGTCTAGCACTGTCTTCTTAGGAAAGGAGAGTCCAGCAAGGAAAAGGGGGTTTCTTATCATGTTTCATTTTTTTGGAGTCTTATGTGGGTATGGTCAGGTGTCTTTTCCCTCCTTTCCCTCTCTTCTACCCCTTCCTTCTTTCCTTCCTTTTCTTCTAGGGCTTAAAATAGGATCTTTGCACTGAGCTATATTACGAGTCCTTTTTTTTTTTATCATTTATTGTTTAGTTTTTAGACAGAGTCTCTCTAATGTGCTGAGTCTCCCAGGCTGGGCTCACCCCTGTGACTCTCCTGCCTCAGCCTCCCAGAGTTCTAGGATTACCACCACGCCTGGATCAGGTCCCTGACATCGTCTCTATAGCTCTTCTCTCCCAGCCACATGTCTCCACAGGGCCCAAGACATGCCAAGCTAGAGTTCAGCAGGCCCACAACCCTCTGCCTGAAATGCTGTGCTCCCAGTGGTGGGTTATTTCTCCTCACTGAAGTCTTTGCTCAGAAGCCTTTCTTACCCACACAATCTAAAGGAACTGCAGTCCACAGCCATGAGACCTCTATGCCCTCATGTGGCTTCCTGTCACGTAGTGTGGCCCAGGATTTCAGAATATAAATGTTTCTTGTTAGGGACTGTAGGTGCTCAGAACCGTGTGCAGGGGCATACCAAAGTCTCAGGACATGCAGCGTTTGGGCAGAGAGGCCTGGAGTTTTGTGTCCCTGGTCTCCTTTCCTCCACACTTCCAGGGACCGTGTGACAGAGGCTGAGCTGAGAGCCAGGCATCTGCGGGGGATGCCTCTGCAGAGCGCCAGCATGGACTTCTCGTTGGGGCCCAGAGAAGATGCTGAGGGTCACAAAGGGCCGCACACTGAGAGGTGTAGTGGCCAGGCTTGCTCAGGGCCACCGGACACCACCCAGTTCATATCCAGGACAGGAGGCCCGGGGCCCTGCCCTGTCTTTCCAGAGAGGGCAGCAAGGTGCACACTCAGGACACCTGTGGGAGGAGGATCTAAGCAATGCAGATTCCCTCACTATACACATGTCCATGTAGTATTTGGGACATACATTAAAAAAGTATTCCTGGGTACCTGAAATTCAAATGTAACTACCCGTCCCGGGCGTCTGCTCCCTGTACAGAAGAGCAATGACCTGAGTGTCCACATGCACATCCCATACACAGAACTGACTCTAAGAGCTAAGCATTGACAGCAGGTCTGAATTATTGAGTCGAGCTAAGTTTCCCGCCCAAGGATCTGGTGCCCCATGGGGCCTCGTGGAGGAGGAGAGTGGTTAGGAGAAAGGGAAAAGTCCGCAAGGCTTCCCAAGCACATGGGGGGTGAGCACATTTGCAAATTGAGCAGACCTGCCTCCTGATGAATAATGTAAACAATTATTATTTATTTAGCGCCTACTCTGTAAAAGGCCCTCTGCTAGAGGTTTCATATGAATAATTTTTCATCTGATCTTTACAGCACTTCTGTAGTTTCTAACCAGAAGAGAAAACACAGGATTCAGGAAATTCCAGTCTCCTCTCTTCCACTCTGAGAGAGTTGCCGAACCTGGATTAGTGCCTTTGCATTCTTAACTCATGAACTTCAAAGATGTTTTTGAAATCACACAGATACTAAAGAGAGAGATGACATGACAAGTCCCATTAATTTCATTTCTCTGCCTCCCAAAAGTGACCCAAATGTTCATGAAACATCCGAAATGTTTACCTGCAGATAGATGGCCTATCTACACACAGACATATACTTCACGACTACAGGGAAAATAACATAAAGACAGTTGCATGAAATCTGCAAGCTTAACCTGTTCTCAGTGCTAAACTACACTTGCCTTGGTTGTTATTTTGGAAAAAATGAAACATAGATGATGGAGATTACCATGTCTTTCTCTAATCTCTGCAACTACTGGAAGAAAACCCAGGGAAAAGTTTCAAGGCATTATTTGTGGGATGATTTTTCAAAATATATAAACCTGGAAGCACTGGCAACAAAAGAAAAAAAATAAACAAAATGGGCTGACAGTAAATTTTAATGCTTCAGCACAGTCAAGGAAATAGTCAATAGGATGAAGAGATGACATCAGAGTGGAAGAAGAGACTAGAAACCACACCAGTGCATTGGGTCAATATCCAAGATATATAAGAAGTTCAACTTGAAGAAAACGACCCTAGTATAGAACCAGCAGAAGGTCTGAATAAGCTTTTTTGAAAGTAGATATAGAACACCCAGCAGATAGTGAAAAGATGCTCCCCGACATAAATTAGGGAAGCGCAAATCAAACCCACGTGTGGATTTCAGGGTACGTGTGTTAGAGCAGGTCCTAATGAAAGGACGAAGGCAGACGGGTGTTGGGAGAAGGTGAGGGAGGGAAGCAATGTGCACCAGGGGTAGGAGTGTCCATTAGTGTGGCCATCGTGAGGAAGAGTGTGAATGGTTCTCAGAGTATTAAAAACACAGCCACACCATCCAGGGTGCAGTCTAATGCTGCAGCTGCCAGCCAAGCCAGTGGGCCGTACCACCAGGGCGGACCGGATCTCACGGTCTGCTCCTGGCTGTGATGTGCTCCTGGCTGCAAACACTGCATCTGAGAGGCGCGAGTTCCCCTCCTGCTGGGATGGAGGTCTGCGGCTGCCCGGCTGGGCTCCCCGGGGCTCCCTCTGCTGTCCTTTCTCCAGGGTCCAGGCTGGGAGAACCATCTTCTTCCTTCTGTGGATGGAACTGTGCTGTACATGCCTTTCTGTGCCTGGCTTCTTTCACTTAACAAAAAGCCCTGCAGTTTGGCTGCTCAGCCTGGACTGAGCTGGTGACAAAGGGACAGGTGCAAGGGCATTTGTAAAGCATAGTCTCTCTGAAAACACCCCAAGCACAGGATGGTTCCTGTCTGCCGGTGTCCTTGGCCAGTGCCTGTCACCTGGCTGAGTCTTGGCTGATCCCAGCGGAGCTGCACCACGTGGGGAGGCTGCAGGACCTGTGGCAGTGGGCGCAGGGCAGACGAGGTCAAAGATAGTGACACAGCTGACCACCGGAGGTAGAAACATTGTGCATTTGGGCAAATCCTGCCCACTTGCCCTCTAGTGCACAGTGGGTAAAGGTCCAGGTTATCACTCTTAAAAATACCTTTTAGTGGGTAAATTTTTTAAGCATTTATAAAATTTTGAGTGAAGTTGGAAATCACTTTCTGTTTGTTGGGCATTTGTGTTTTTGTGTGTTTTTTCTACAAACTGCCTTTTCCCTTTTACTCACATTTAGGCTGCTTGGTGACTTACACCACTTGGGGAATTAGGTCTTCATCATTCTGCCACAGAGATTTCTCTTGTGCTCCTTAAAAGTGTGGTAACATTTATGATATGGGAAATGTCATTATGAAATCCTGACTCTTTCTGCCCCAGCCTGACAGAAAGATGGATCTGCACTACCATCTTTGGGCCTGGCATCATCTCTCACCCCCACCTCACCCAAGTCTGGCAGCGGGTGCTGAACACAGTGTTTGCCAAACAGATTAGTGGTGAAGAGTGAGTGACCTTCTGAGGCCACGCGCAGCTATGACATGTCAAGGTAGCAACTTTAAATTAGACTGAGGAAAGGCCTCTTGAGGCTCTGCTGTGTGCTGTCTTTAATAACTAGGCAAGGTCTTTTCTGTCGACGCTTAAGGTGCTCCGGACACCTCCCTAAGTGCCAAGGATGGCTAACTCCATCTGCAGGTTCCAGACGATGTTCCTTTCCTGAGAACCTCATCAAAGTAGAGCCGCCATTACTGTTATCCCAACGCTGTGTACTTCTTCAGGCTGCTCAGATGTGTCACCAATGAAGCTGCACAAAGAGGCTACCACACAAAGGTAAAGGGCTGCCCATGTGTGCTTCTGTACCTGAAGCTGCGTGGTTCCTAGGCCATCTGATTCCCGACCTGAGATGAGACTGGGGCTCCAGGTGACAGGCACCCTGATCCCTGACTGGTGTGGTCCCAGGTGCCTGCTCTCTGTGAGATCAAAGCACATCCAGTGATTTCAGACTGTCTGCGGTGGGCAGGCGCCTGGAAATTGGCAAGTAACTTCTGAAAACATCTAAATCAAAAAGAATTTTTTTTCTTTCTTTTGCTTGTTTGCTTGCTTGCTTCCTTCTTTCTTTCTCTTCTTTTTTTTTTTCTTTAGTTTTTAAGATAGGGTCTTGCTTTATAGTTCAGACTGGCCCTGAACTCTCTATGTAGCTCAGGCTGGCCTTGAACTCTTGGCAATCCTCCTGTCTTGGCATCTTGAGGCTGAGATTATAGGCATGAGCCATCACGTTCAGCTAAAATGAATTTTCTTTTAGGAAATAAAAGAACAAGGAGAAGAATTCCAAATTGGAAGCAGACACATGGAAGATGCGATCATTTGACAGTCCTGTGACAGTGTTTACCTGGGATTTCTCTGTGAAACACAGAAAGCACATTAATAGCATGTACAAGATTCTGGGGAGTCTGTGACATGTGGAGGGGACCATCCCAAGCTCGGTTAATTGAGAATGCTCTTACCAATGACGCACAGGAGGGTATTTTTTATTCACATTTTAAATAGGTGTTTAAATTTTCTTCTAAACCATCCTGTGTACAAGTGGCCAAAACCTAATTTATCTTTGACTAAGATCTATTTTGGAGGCGAAAAATCTTTGCCATCTTGCTATGCTCAGTCTTGCTTGTCCCAGATTACTGTAGGGGCTGGAGTACCTCAGAAGGCTGTGCTTGGCTGCTTGGCTGACACCTCCATTTTGTACTTTCTTTACATTGTGCACATAACTTAGCAAGTACCTACTGCAGTTCTAGTGTGTGCAAACCCCAGTGCCAGGTCTAGGAGAAATGGTACCATGGAGCTCAAAGTTTGTAGTGAACATGTGTGCGCGCACACACGCGCACACCCACACCCCCCCCCCCCCACACACACATAGCGTCCTTCATGTCCCAGGCTCGGTGCAGTTCCCAGATTTCCATATCTGTTTTGGCTCCTGTAAACCACGAAGCAGTTAGGAGCCTGGAGCCACCTGCAGCTCTATGCCAGCTGCCTTGTGGGTCCAGGGAATGATTGCTTACCTGGCTTTCAAGTGCAGAAGGTAGATTCCTGAGGGCCACTTGGTTGGGTACAATCTTGTTTGGGAATCCCAAGGTCAAAACTGACCAGGCCCTCCTGTCTTCAGACTTTGGACTAACTCTTGTCTTCCCCTCTGGTAGTAACAGGGATTCAAGGGTCCCACATGCTGTGATGCTTCAGGACAAAACTGCACCGGATCTGCCTAACTTCTCAAGGACTACTGCTGACATCTGCCCTGCCCTGTGGGATCTTCATCTACGTAACTTCTCTAGGACTATGGTTGGCCTCTCTGGTCTTTTAGAATGTACAGAATGAAAGGTATAGCCAGCTTGGATCTGGGGGGGGGGGTGGATAAAAGATGTGGTGGCTCGGGGATCTGGGTCTTCATTGCTAAAAGCTGCCTGGATCAGGCCCAGGCTCAGCATCTCCTCTGAGCCTCATTTCTGTCTGATTATAATTACTTCAGCATGTGCTGTCGACTCACAGGAGTGAGTCAAGGTTCTAGTTACATTCCCTTTATTGGTTCCCCACACACTTCAGTAAAAGCAGCAGTTTTGACAAACCCCATCCAGCCAGCATTTTTCGTTTGGTATCAGGCATTGTGCGGGGTGCCACAGAGCCGTCCTCTTAGCCTATGGACAAGATGTGGGTGGTGGCCAGTGGCCACACACATACACACACACACTCACACATGTCCTAAACATGCAAGGGTGAGGCGTTGAGGTGCCCGCCCTCAGTACCACTGCCTCCTGCGCATCCCGCTCTGGTCCAGTCTGAGGTCATAGGCTGTGCTGCTCAGTGGACTTCCTCTGCCAGGTGGGCCAGGCAGACATCTGATTCTGTGTGTATACACTCATGGACACACACTCCATTCACTTGAGCAAGCTCTTGTGCACACATGTATGCTTCTCTTTGTCCAGCCTAATATTTCTCGAATCCTTGTGAGAACCATCTCGTGGCCAGTGCACCTGGGGCCAGGCAGGGGCACAAATGTCCACACACATATGAGAACTATGTTGCCACTGATAGCAAGGACAAGTTATCCTTGTGCAGTCTTTGCTTCCAGAGGGAACTGGAGACCTGTGGCCATGAAACCTCAGTTAGTGATGGGTTCCCTTTTGGCTCAAGCTAGATATCTGACATTAATTGTGTATTATTCCTGAAAGGGAAAATAAGCAAAGTAAAACAACTAAAGTTATAATCAGCACAGAAGGTAGTTTTGTAAGCTATTTAAATATTACTTTTCTGTCTGGTTTCCATCTTTATTCACTGTGGAGATTTGCTGGGACCCGCTTGGCTAGATGGAGAAATAGGACAATTACAAATAGAAATGAAGTGACTCAAAAGGACACAAGACCAGAAAGGGAAAAAGTCATCAGAATAAGTTAGGAAGATTCAGAGGGAGAGGCTCGTCCTCCCGCCTCACACCTGTGTCCTTGTCCACAGCTAACCTCCGCGTAGGTAAACAAGGCCGAGGCCTCCAGACAACCATGCCCTGTCCTGTCCCTTCCGAAGAGCAGCTGAGCCCCGGTGGGGGAGGCAGGCTCTGGCTGGGCGAGATAATTGGCCACGGCCCACTCTGCACGGACTCCAGATCTCTTTATTTGCCAGCTCATGCATTATGGATGGCTGAGACATAAAGAGTATACATCGCGGTGATATTATCATACTAATAAACAGCGACTCAGCCGGGCTAGCAGGACTACTGCAGATAATTAAAATATTTGTTCCGAAGACAGTGTTTCCTAGTCAGCACCACAGCAGAGTCTTGTTGCTGTTTGATTTGGAAACCTTGTTATCGCTGACATCAAACCTGGGATTTAGCACTCCGCCCCCACACCCCGCAGCATTTAGTTTTGCTTCAATCCAATTTGATGTCCAGGGAACTTGAAAGTGATTCAGTTTCCAGGCAGCGGTGAGCTTGCTCAGCGGGGCGGCAGAAGTGGCGGGTCTGGGACACGCTGGGAGCCAACGGTGGAGGCTGGCTCAGCCTCATAACGGTCACTGGGGCCTCTTGCTCAGGGATGGTGGGGAACCTCCCCCGTGTCAGTAAAAATAAAAGACAAGGGCTGTGTGTTCTCGAATTCAGCTCATACCTTTGGCAGGGAATTAACCAAACCTCCCAACATTAGGAACGCTCCGCCTTTCTGTCACAGTGTGACATCAGCCTGAGTGAAGTATTCGGATGTTTCACAGAAATCTCAGGAACTCCAAGCATGAAGGAAAGAATTTAGTTTTGTGGGGAAATGACACAAGGCACAGAGATCGGTCAGGTAGGGCTCTGACGTGCACCTTCTCCAGCATCCGGAGTCTCCCTGCTTGCTGCATGCAGCCCCCACTCACCACTGCCCTGCGATTCCAAAAGCTCTGCCAGGATGTCCGTCAAGGAAGTTCCATTCGAATTTGACTCTGAATTATATAGTCAGGTCTTCAACCCTTCTTGGAACTTGGTGTCTGTTAACAACGTGGGACAGCAAACAGTGACTCGGTGACGGTCACTGGTTGCCAGCTGTGGACAGATGAGTGGATGGGCGATGTGTCGGCTGACAGGGTCTCCCTCCGGGTGCTTCCCACATACACGGCAGAGAACAGTCAGCTTTTCTTCTCAAAAGGTGCAAAGAGTGTGCAAGCTGGACTATGGAATGGGGCTCTGTGAGTGTGACGTGCAGGGGACTCTGTTGAAAATCGAGTAGGTGCAGTGGTGAAAGGTTGTGTTTTTTGTATGTGTCTTGGACAAAAAGATCATTTTATGAGAATAAGCCCAAAGCCTCCTGATAGCATCTTCCCTGAGGTGACCCGCGCTGGCTTCCGGATCCGACAGGATAGTACACACCCGGATGCACAAATCAAGATGTGGGAGGGCACCAGGCTCCTCCGGCCACAGCCTAAGGACAAGTCACGAGTGAGCTCTGCCTCGTGCTCATGGTCCTCAGAGCTTGCCCAAGATGGGTGTGCCGTGAGCCGGCAGAGGCCTCATGGGTGGTGCAGCTGCGTGTGTGCGATCCTGGCATCTCATCCATGTCTGTCTGTGGACCTCCTCCTCATGTCTGGGGGCAGTTGGGGGACAAACACCATCTTTGCCCCATATCATCACACAGCTGTGAACCCCCTTGCCACAGTGGGCTGCTTTGTGTTCTGAGGGTAGTTGCCTGGTTCTGAGGGGCTGGCAGGCAGGGTCACAGCTACACACAGGGTAACAGGATGGAGCGGGGGGTGGTCCAGTCCGAGTCAGGGCCCCTCTCCATGGTGACAGCCTGGGTGTTCAGTGTCTCTGACCATGACAGTCACACAGCTCTGACTGTGGGCTTCTTCTGCAGTGACCTTGGGCATCCCCTCTGCCCCTTTTGGGATCAGATTTACCTTGGCATAAAACATGAGCTGATCTCTCCAGCATGTGCTGCTGCAGAGTGGGCAGACGCGTCTCTCAGGGACGCTCTGCCACCCTGACCTTATGGGCTGACCCACTGGGACACCTTGCCCCTTCTCTGAAGTGCTATCACCATCCCCTCCTTGGCCACAGTTGCAGGAATAAAGACAGTGATGACAGTTGCCATTCATGCCATACTTAGTGTGCTGTACACTGTCCCAAGCAAGTCACATATGTGAACACACTTGTTCCTTAAAGTAATCTTATGAAATATCACTGCACTCCCACTTTTCAGATGGATAAACTGAGGCATGGAACAGGAATGATGATGCCAACATTTATGCCAAGTGGCCTAGAAATGACATCTGCTACCTGCTGATACCAGCATCTCCCACAGCCACAAGAGCATGTACATTTCTTTATCCTAAAGTCACTGGTGAGCTCAGCAGACCTGAGCCAAGCACTTTAATTTTGGTCCTCATCTTCTGCACCTGTGAGATGGTGGACAGGTCACAGTGTACCTGGAAGGTGTTCTGAACTCTAAGTGGCATCTCACACAGGATGCTTGGGATACACCAGGCCCCTAAACCTCAGGGTGTGTGGCCACGGTGGCTGTCACTGCGAATCTGTACATTACTGTCTCATGGGGAGCTCTCATGTCCCTTCACGCACACTATGTTCTGGCCTCCTGGGGCCAGTGGTCACACCAGCAAAGGGGAAAGACCCTTCAGGATTAGAAGGCACGACACCTGGAGACCGGCTACGGAAGGCCTGCTCAGCACCACCTTCGGCCTTTTACCTCTTCCCTCTCCTCATCCCCCAAGCACACAGCATCCCTGTGGCTCTCTCCTCCTCAGCCCGGGCTCCTCATTCTGTGAGCTGTCCGGGTGGGCCACGTACAATGACAAGGCTCCATCTCCCAGGGCAGCCGGAGCTCCAGTACTCAGTCCTGCTGTTTCTTCTCATGGGACTGACCGAGGGCCTAGAGCTGCCCCTGTCCTTCTGCTTGGTCCCTCTGTCTCCTCTGCCCACAAAACCCTTAGAATTTGAGGGAGGGATGCTCGGGTGCGAGGATCCTGCAGTCTCTGTCTCAGTCATCCAAACTCCATGCAGCCATGTGCAGGCTCGTTTACAATGGAGCTGTTGCCTTTGAGCAGACTTCCCTTATTACCCAGCCCTTTTGCCCCTCCAGTTATTTAATCTGTAGAGCGAGGCACCAGAACTGGATCAGAGATCTTCAGCATCAGCCTGAAAGTCTCCTGAGGAACCATAGTTTCCCTCCTGAGCTCCCCAGGAAGTTGCCTTTTGAAGAAGTCTCCGAGGCTTAAAACAAGTTGCGGACCTTTGGATGAGAAGACCTGGTCCTCCCTGTTCCTCCACCTTGCCAGCATCGAGAAACACTCCCAGAGCCCTCTGGCAGGAAGGAAGTGCTCAGGCCTCTGAATTATGCAGCAGCCTGATTGCTCGCTGCTCCTCAGCCTTCCTTCTTCCTGCTTCCTGCTTCCCGCTTGCCCATGTATCAGTGCTGTCGGGAACACGGATCTCTGTGGCCACCTCCAGCTCAGGATTGTAAACACCCTCGGAGTGCAGCCCCTGCAAACGGAATCCCAAGTCCCTTGCAAACCCAGGTCCCCGACTCCATATTTTCTTTAAATAAATGACCAAACTAAAAAAGTCGAAGTGCTCTTGGGAGAACGTGATTTTCAACATCTTC